>JABCMJ010005046.1:0-66896 GCA_014822125.1 Arbutus unedo | reverse complement strand
GACCCAAAATTTTTAAATGAACTGCCCACAAAACGAAGTCGTTTTGTGGGCCGCCACGTCATTCCTTTTCCTGTTCCTGTTCGCCTTCCTTGCCATTAGCAAAATCCTAAATGAAATGCTCAGCTTTGGGGTGTGTGACGTACCTCCCCGCACAACACACAAGCTGTGACACGTCCCCATCAAAATTAATCTTATTAATAACTCATTTGTTTAAGAAATAAAATACTATTATTTATGAGATTTTATTTAAAAAACTATGAGCTTGTGGTAAATTTCAGAATATTTTTAGAGTCAACTATGAATTTTTGATATATATTTTTACGAGAATAAAATCTTAATAGCACGATAAAAAGGAGTTCGAATGAGTGGTATCGATTTGTTTTTTCCGAGTGAATGGATTGTTGAATGGGCACATTATTGGGGGCCATTAAGCCACCTCTTCAATTGAAAAAAAAATCGTCAGCGCTCATTTGAACCTCTTTCGATCATGTTGTCCAAATTTTATTCTCGTATGAATATCACAAAATCACCGTTGATTCGGAAAAATTATTTCAGAATTAATCGCAAATTTAAAATTTTTAAATAAAATCTCTTAAATTAAATTGTATTTTATAGTTGAAAAATACGAGTTGTTATAATAACATATGAATAGTACGATAAAAAAGAATTTGAATAAGCGACATTAATTTTTTTTTTTTTTTGTGGAGGTGGTTGAGTGGCCCCAATAATTTTTTCATTAAGCCACCTCTTCACTCAAAAAAGAAAAAGAACCCATACTGCTTATTTAAATAACTTTTAATTGTGTTCGAAAAATTATTTCAAAATTAATTATAAATTCAGATTTTTCAAATAAAATCTCGTAAATCAAAGCGTATGTTATAACATAAAAAAAAAACAGTTTGTTAAACAAAGATTTTAACAGTGGTTTCAGCACAAAACACAGCGTTTGTGTCACAGCACACACCCCAGACCCCCAAATTGGAGGCCGTGATGTATTTGCTAACCTACGCCTTTTCCTCCTTTCAGTTTTTGATTCAACAGAAAGACACTGATGATTTCGTTTGATTCAACAGAGTCCAACCGTCGGACATGCCTCGATACAAAGATGAACCCCCTGCAGTTCGCGTGTACACCGTTTGCGACGAATCAAAGTTTGCACCCCCTCCCCCCCCCCCCCCCCCCCGTGTGTGTGTGTGTGTGTGTGTGTAGGTATATGTATGCAAATCTGTATGCGTATGTCGTAAAGGGTACCAACCCAATTCTCTTATGCAGCTTCGAAAGTTTGATTCTGTTCCTTCCATTTTTAAATTTTAATTTCTCCTTGTTGAAGTGATGGAATTGTGCTGCTTTCCTGTTGGAAAACCCTAAGCAGTAAGCG
This sequence comes from Arbutus unedo, assembly GCA_014822125.1. NCBI lineage: Eukaryota > Viridiplantae > Streptophyta > Magnoliopsida > Ericales > Ericaceae > Arbutus > Arbutus unedo. Next base: position 65,518 of record JABCMJ010005046.1, on the reverse strand, counting down.
GGTGTTTGGGACATTTTGCATTTTTTATTATACACTTTTGGATTTTGAGCTTTCGGAAGCGGGTTTTGAATCAGAGAGAGCATAATTCAAAATTAACTCCGGATGAACTCATTCTACATTATACTTCTGCAAAATTAATCTTACGTATTATTTAAATACTTTCACAAATTCTTATTATAAGCAAATGTTTTATAATTTCTAATACTTAAAGTATAATCTAGAATTTAGAATCTAAAAAACAATTAGCTCCTAAACACCCTCTAAGTAGCTCAGTTAAATTTTGTGTGGTTCTAACAGGTATTTGATCGTGAAGAACGTTCCGGCCTTAGGATGTGGTGATGAGTTGTCGAGATTATTCGGGTCTTACGGAGATATTGAAGAGTAATTCCTCTCTCTCCCACACGCACGTGCCCACATATACACACATACTATGTTACACTTGTAGCCTGTAGGGCCTGTTTGATGGACTTGGATTGGATTGCAAATTTTATGGGACTTTGAATGCAACAGTTATTTGATGTATTACATATTTGTTGTACAACCAATCATACAAAGCACGGGATATACAACAGATGGGGCCTAATTTGTTTTCCATATCAGAGCATGTGATTGGGTTGCAAATCCAGGAGGACCCCATTTCCTGCGTTTGTTTAGAAACATTTTGGTCACAATTATGTCTTTTAAAATGTATTTTGAATCGCCAGAAATGCAGGATATAGAATGCTTGGGGCAGCAAGGTTGTAATAACCCCGTCAATATTTGTCGCGTGGGTCATATGTTCCTTCAATATTAGTCTAGTCAAACAAACGGGTATTCGAGCTCAAGTGTATGCTATTCACTTCACTATTAGTACGGTGGAATTAGTCATTTGTCGGGATTATACACTCCTGCATGATTAACTCGCCCTCCAGATTCGTTAACTAGTGTGATTGAGAACCCAATATTTTAACTGATTGTCATATATTACTTGGTAAGCTTACCTTCATTTTTTTCATTTTCCTCCTTCAGATGTAAACCAATGGATTATGAAGATTGTGAGCCGTTTACAGATGTATATTGGATAAAATTTCGTCAAGTAAACAATGCCAGGTGCTTAAAATAGTTGCCATGATGATTCTCTTCTGTTTAATTGCCTAAGTTTGTGTTTCGCATTGTTGAGTGATTTTGGCATGTTTGAAGCTTTAATTCTCTGGGTTATAGGTTTGCAAAAAGGAAATTGGACGAGTTTGTTTTCCTTGCGAATCGGTTACAGGTTTCATATGCACCTCAGTATGAGAGCCTCTCAGACACAAGAGAGAAACTAGAAGGCCGGAGAAAGGAAGTTCTAGCACGATCGGACTGTAAGGTTCTTTGATTATTTTGCACAATCATTGTTTTACTTGTTCTTTGACTTAAAATCTTGTGCTATTTCTTTTTTCATGCCAATATCTTAATGATTTCAGCTGGAAGATCCAATGGGTCTACGGCTCATAAGCGAGGTGCATCTCCACCAAGGACAGAAGGCCTTTCCCAAGTGATAAACTCAAACCAAAGGTATTGTGCTGTGGTCAAATTTCCATGTGTCCTCTAGTTAAAGCTTCCTGGATATGAATTTCTCGTAATATGAGATGGTTTTCTTTCCTTATTTCAGGAAGACTGGAGAGTTTCAGCATATTTCCCAGAGTGTAGATTCTTCTTCCATGACGAGGGTTACATCTGACAAGGTTCGTCACTACTTTTACGATTCCAACTAAACTGCTTCTTCCCCATGAGCCAGTGCTTTTCTACCCCACTTAAATTAATACTTCAGTTGATCAAAATCTTTGCTTACAAAAGAGTGGAGTGATAGATGTCTTGTTTTTTCACTTGTAATCTTCACTCTCCTTGCAAACAATACAGTAGGTTTCCCGGGATACGTTTATGGTTTTTGCATTGTCAAGAGAAGAGCTGTCCAAGAATGATTCTTAGTAGTTGGTGATGTTGGTTATTGACCATGTTTTACTTCGATACCTATCAAAACAAACAAATGAAAGTTCTTGTATGTGAACTTTCTTGATTGACGTCATGCAAATATTTCAATGTTGATTACTAACCATGATTCAGGGGCTTATGCTTTTTGGGTTTTTGCCATAACGTTTCAGGATTATTTCCCTACCCAATCAATGAATCAGACCGTTCGGTTGGTCAGGGATAAGCTTAATAAGGTAACTTAATTACTACCACAAAATTTCTTCAAACTTGTTTTTCGATGGGATTTAATTTTACTTCTTTTTTCATCTTCTAGATACAATCAAGTGTTGAGAATTTAGAAGCTGGTTCTTCAAAGAAGCCACGAGTGGACAATAGACGAAGAATCTAATTAACTTTGACAAGCAACGCTAACCGTATTTACCGAGTTCTTTGCCTTGCTCAGACGTTTTGCAATCGACCAAATGAAAATTTTACCTGTCAATTAATCTGTCTGATCATGATGTAGAGTGAACCCTAGTTTGGTTTGAAATTCTAATCATTGTTTTGTGGTCTTCAACATTGTTAATAATTGTGTACTGTGGTCAGGGCCAAATGGTTATAGTGTACTTATCTTCTCATTATCTAAATAGTGATACACAGTTCATCTTATTTGAATTGAGGTTGTTGAGTTCAAACCACTGTTTTTCTATTGCTCTCTCCGAGTAGAGTGCTCTATTGATTCAAAGCTCATGTTCACCTCAGCAACCAAATCACTCTTATCCAGTATCTCATTATTGTATCTTGATTTTCCTTTGTTGCTAAGTGTTTCGATATCATTGTCCCATGGAGTAAAATATAGCTGATAAACAGATCAAGTTACTCATGTCTCGCTAAAACTCGTTTGATATCAATTTATTAGACAAACAAATCAAACTTTGAACACATTTTAAACTTGTTAAGCTTTCACACTAAGTTTGAACAAGCAACTAATGGCTTGTTTAGTTCATATCTAAAAATTCAAAGATTGGGCCGTAATTAGCTTGGTTAAAGTAAATTTAAAGCGATTCTCATGATATAAATAAATCAAGAATATATCTTTTAATCTCGTTAAGTTCTCATAGCAAGCTTAAATAATTTATTGTTTTGACTCATTTAGATCACTTAAAAACCATTTATAGATCTCCATATTGGAGAAATTGTTTTTGTTGCTGTTTCTGAAGCCAAATTTGGTGTAACAAATGGCAAAGCCATTATTTGGCTAATAGAATAACAGACCTTTGGAGGGCAGGAAATTGAAACTCAAGCCAAAAAATGACTTTGGCTGACAACTTAACAAGGCATTGGAGATGCTCTAAGCCGTGACATAACACCCTCACTTGATTCGGTTCTCGACTCGTCGCAAATTATTGCGAAACAAGGTATAATGCTAAGTGTTCATTAGAGAAGAGCAGCAACACATCAGATAGGATTTTATTAAGCAAAAACTCACGTTCACTCTCTTCTCACCAACAGTTTTGTCATAAAACCAATGAGACTAAAATGGCAAGAATCATGCCCGATTCGAGTGGCATCAATAAGAAAAGTTTCGTTGAAATCTTATACTAGGGTTTCTCGACAAGAATACAGTGCCAAGAACATAATCGTAAAAACTGCATTTTAACTTGATAAGTTGAACCTCAAGAGCGAAGTTGCTACTTAATAAACCAAAAGACGCTATAGTATACTTCCAATTTATAAGCATTTAAGTTGATCGATAATTTAGGACAAGTACACCTGAACACTAGCAGTTTTTACCAGCAGGCATATAGGGCAAACACCTATTAACCCATCACAATCCTTACACAAACACAGGTGCCTACAAGGCATTAACAACATGGACACCTCCTTATACTTGCACGCTCTGCATATCACGTTGTGCTTCACGGAACCAACCTTCGCAAACCCACCAGAAATTCCAAGGTAGTTACTCGGGTCGATATGGGAAGCAGCATCATCAATCTCATTGTCTCCAAATCCTTCCCTGCCTTGATCAGGGCCCAGTGAAATTGCCTGCTGGAGGTTGTTCTTTAGGAGGTTAACCACAGACTCATTGTACTTGGCTGTGTATTGCCAGTTCTGGGCTTCCGTTGCCACCTGATTTATTCTCTGAACCAGTTCTCTGTTCTTCTGGTTTATGTTCTCTATCTCAAGATCTTTCTCGCGTAATTTCTGACTGACACCTTTCTTTATGGCAGTAAGGAAAGATGCTGTGTGTCTCTGCTTTATGTCTCTCAACCCCTTCACCAGATTTTCTTCCTGTTTACACAGTATATACGAGTAATATATAAGAAGCAATGCAAAAACCCATCATAAGCTGTCTATTACTTCGATGTTTAGAACTAATAGGTAAATATTGTTTTGGAGCAAATCCTTTCAGATACCCAAAGGTCCAACATCAACTAGAAAACTCTTATTTTGCCTCAAGTCTAAATTCTAAAAGGAATGCACCATAAGGATTACTGTGTAATTTGTACTAATAAATCAGCAGGTCTAGAAGTAAATTAAACTGAAAGACTAAATTATAAGACACCTTAAAGAGAATAAGAGTCTTAAGTTCTTCAAAATTTTCCAACAAATATCATAGTAGTTTGTACATCTCTGCTAATGCAAGTGGAAAAAAATGTCCACGGTAGCATAGACAACCATACAAGAATTACTCACGAGTCTTTTGAGGAACCAGAAGCTCCAATATCAACCACACAATGATTTCTCATGGCTCAAATCTGTTCAAAATAAGGGCAGTCACCGACATACCTGAACCTCAATGTACCGATCAAGCTCTTGTTTCTGCCTGTTGAGTTCAGTCCTTATGTTGTCACCGAGAGACAAAATAATTGGTGGTGCTGCCATCATACTCCCACTTGCAGAAGTAACAGAAGAGTTGTGTTCATCATCATCATAAGACAGCCTTAACCCAGTTGATACAGGATTTTGGTTTGGTATGGTTGCTGACCTATTAGGCTCTTCAAGATACGCATTGTAGTCTAGGGGAATATCAAAATTCTGCTGGCTTGAGACATTTTCTGCTTCCCTGCCTAGTTTATTAAGCCGAAGAGTAGGGGCATTATGTTCATCTCCAAAATCATTCACTAAATCAATGTTACATCCCAATGGCACTGTGGCAAAAATTGCAACATGGTACATACAAGATCAGTCCAACGACAAGACAGCCAACGAGATGATCAAAGCCATAACCTGATTTTCTAAGAGAGGAAACTAGTATGACAAAAGCATAGTAAGAAAACCTGAGACAGAAAAAATAAATTATAAGAAACTCCGATCAGTTTTTCAGGCAGACAACGTCACTACACAAACGATTAATTTTCTGCAGCCGTGGGAATTACTTTCCTAAAAATGCAGGGAAAAGTAACTCTGAGGAAAACAAGAACATTGTCATGCATTCCTCCAAATGGTAGTCTCGTCAAGTGACAATCATGAAGAGCAGGCCGAAACCGTTTTGAAGGAATTATCAACTAAGTTATATACATGTTGCAAGAGAAGAAGCAATTACTACCGCAATGGCTTGCCTAAAAACTCTAAGCCAAAAGGAAAACGTTGTATTCTAATTTTTGTATTCTAATTTCTCCCAACAGATCGTGGTATATAGAAAAGTTCACTATCAGCAGTCAACTGTAGTTTCATAGAGATAGCACGTATCATTGGACTCTGTTAGCACCTACTAGAAATGGTGGAAGATAGGACGTTTCTACAATCAAAAACCAACTGAAGCAAAGCACAATCCATTAGAAAACAAGAGCAGAATCCAGAAGACAAACAAAATACACACCTAATAGTCACATACAAAAACAAAAACATATCCGTGCATTTAAGATGCCCCCACCAAGTTAAAAGGCCAACTTGAATACAAACATTCAATGCCATGAAAGGAAAAATACATTTACGGCAATGCCATGAAAGGAAAAATACATTTACGGAAGACAAATTGCAAAGTTTAGGATTTGGACAACATAACTGGCTGAAAAGAAAACTCACAATTTCCAAATAACTGTAGTTGACCTGAAGCAATAGCAGCATACTTCTTGTCAAGAAAAATGGGAAGCACGGTACCATTGTTGTTACCTCCCAACATTTTCCAATAATAAAATCAAATTGACTGCAAACCCTATTACTTCTGTAAAGTGCAAACAGAATGAACAGTAAGAGTCTGCCTGTAAAAGATGATGAGATTCAAAATTTTGAAATATCACAAGCTGGCATTTGCATAAAAAACTAAGGTGTTTATTTCACCAAACCCAACACGCTCTATAGAATACCCTCAAGTTAGCAGAGAGTCAGAGACCCAAACTCATACGAGGTCCATCATGGCTGCCTTCCTTAACTGTGACTTCCAAGTCAAGGATCATGAGTTCAACTGAGAACTAAAATTGATTGAGGCCATGTTTGAATGACCGGACTAATAGTAAGGGGTATATAATCTCATAGGATGAGTTATATAGGGGGAAATCTAGAATTTATGAGCACTAGGTCAAGTATCTACATTTTATATAGCTTTGTAATCATACTTGATAAATTGGTAAAAATAAATACAATAAAGTATTAAATATGTTCATAACATATACCAAAAAGTAATATTCAGTCATAACATGTCGTTTCACTTACAACTCACCACAATGATTGTTCATATTGTGAAATTGATGCATGATAACCTCATTGGTAATGCTATCAAAAGTCTCTCTCAATTACATAGTCAAACTATCATGGATCCATTAATCACCCATTCGGTAACAAAGTCAGTTCTTCACAATCTTCATGGCAAAAACTGCTCGCTCTACTGTAGCAGTCGTGACGGGTAAAACTAATACCAAAGTGATAAGTCAGTGGACAACAACTCAACACGATAGTGATGAGAGATTGTCATTTCTTGAGCTCTACGCCTTGATCTTCCTCGAGAAACATATTTTCCTTCCACGTTAGGTACATCAATGTTACTAAGGGTGATGTTGCAAGTGGCCACTTTAGTCCAATGAAGCCCTTCGTAACGACAATGTCTCAATCAAGAGATCACTCTTGTTCATGATAGTAATACACGCTAGGGATTGTATTATGACACTTTTCTTAGCTTGGTTAAGATATTTGCAGCTGTGATTGATGTCCTTGATGTAATACTAGAGGATGCATCCACCTTAGAACAAAAGTTATAAGCCTTCTAATTATTGAAGGAGATGCAATCTTTTGAGTTTTTGTTCAATTTACATTTGATGAAATTTATTTTGGGAGTTACAAGTGATGAAACTAGTTCAAGTATCCAAGCAACGACTCCAATTGATGAGGGATAATACGAGGAGTACTTTGATGGATAAAGTTTCTACTTTTTGTGGCAACAATAACATTAATGTTCCTAATGTGGAAGGCAAATATGTTTCTTGAGGAATATAAAGATGTAGAGCTCAAGAAATGACAATCTCTCATCACTATCGTGTCAAGTTATTATATACTATCATGGATATGCAACTCCAAGAGCTTAATATTCGATTGAATGCGAAGAACATTGAGTTGCTTCTTTGTGTTGCCTGTGTAAATCCATCTAAATAATTTGCAAGTTTTGACAAATAAAGGTAGATTCTATTTGCGGAATTTTATCATAAAGACTTCTCGGACATTGAGCTTTTTAAACTTCCAGATCAACTGGAGAATTCCATCATTGATTTGCGTTCCAATGCCGAGTTTTCAAATTTAAAAGAGATTGGTGATTTAGCTCAAAAGCTGGTTAAGACCCAAAGAGATATACAATATCTATTAGTACACAAGGTTCTCACTTTGGTGTTGGTTTTACCCGTTGCGACTGCTATAGTAGAGAGAGCATTTTTTGCATTGTCATAAAACGACTTCGTAACCGAATGGGTGATCAATGGATGAATGACAGTTTGATTGTGTATATTGTAAAGAGAGATTTTGATAGCATTACCTGTGAAGTTATCATGCATCATTTCAAAATATAAAAAATCATCGAGGTCATTTGTAAATGAAAGGACACGACTTGATATCACTTTTTGATCTATTGTTTAGTATTTTATTGTATCTATTTTTATCCGTATATCAAGTACCATGACAAAGTTATATAAAAATGTAAATACTGTGCTCATAAATCATAGATAAACTAATACTACCAGTATATTAGTATAAGCATTATGTATATAAATTATCTCAAAAGCAAGTGGATTGACTCAGGATCAAGGCGAAGAACTGTACCAGATTCTTGAAATCCCAAAGCACGCCATTTGATAACCTACACAAACGCATTCGCAAAGTACATAGGACATCAATAAGAAAAAACATACCTGTAAAGGATGGATTTTTTGTATAGTTATGTACAGAGAGAGCCGGATCGTTCAATCAATCCAAGAGGCGACTAATAAATGAATGGAAAATAGAGATCTGCGAGGGAGAACCGTAGAGAGACAAGGTACTGAGAGAATATTATTGAAGCGTTACTGAAGCAGGAACGCGGAATCGTATGGTGCGAAGTTAATTATGAATCGACGATCGGTGCTGGTTCTTGGGCAAACGGATTGTGGCGTTGTTGATGCTTGTTGGTTCTAGAAACTCCTCCGGGGAGAGAGAGGGGGGAGGGGGGTTCGGAAGCAGTGGTGGTTGATGGATGGTGTTAAGAGGAGAGCGCAAACGTACGCATTAACTCAGAGTACCCCACGACCGTTGGCAAAAATAATTGGGTGATATGGTGGCACCACTTCGGTCATCCCGCGTGCCTTGTGACCATGCGGCACTGAACAAATCACAACCGAGTAATTATTCAGTATTTTTTAATATTAAGGGAATTCAATAGTTTTTACTCATAGTCACTCATTTATGTGCTATTCAAACACTTATTTATGAATTCCGCATGGATGGAGTGAGTTTATTCAATCGTTTATTTCGGCAATGGACGGTTTAAATTTAAGTAAATATTTATTTATAAAAATATATAATAAATATTAATTTAAATTTAAACTGTCTATTACCGAAATAGAAGACCAGTACACTTATATAGTGGGCTTCTCACTACATGAGGTCATCTCCGTGAGGATATAGTGGAGGAGAACGTTGAAAGACACATATGAGGATGCTCTGATAACTTTTTAATCTCAATAATTTTTTCTTTGCATAGTGTTGCGCGTGGTAAATATCGATCATATTATTAAATTGGATTTTAATTAGATAAATATTTCATGATCATGTTAAAAATTTATAATTGGAGATATGTATTATAATTGGTCTCAAGTTGTGGGGAGCAATATTTGGACTTCCTTCACAAGTTTTGTCTAAGCTGGAAAAGAGTAAAAGATGAACAGTTCGATTCGATCTCTTAATTTAATTTACACAAAAAAACATCCGTTAGAGATACCTCAACCTCTTGACGAAATACCCTCCGATAGTTCAATGAGAAAAGCTATGTTACTAAATGACCATAATCGAAGGATTCATCCCTCTCTTTTTTTGGACCTCACATGGAGGATTTGTCTTCTATTTATAGGGCTCTTGCAAAGAGCCTCACTCAGCTCGATTTTGGTCAAGCAAATTCGAGCCGTCACCTTAACCATTTAAAAGAAGCGATCAAAATATTATTATGTCTACAGATACCAATAAGACCTCCAACATCGATAATATTATCCCGACTTCAAAATTTATTTTTGCTATAAACACAATATTTTTTTTATCAACACGATCGTTGCTACACACGATTTTTGCATATTAAACCATTGAATTGTCTCAAAAAGCATCGTCATATATTAATATTGTCTTTAATTTGTCAACTAAATTCTAGCATACATTGTTATTTAGTTTTGAGATCTTCACTCTGTTTCATCACATATTTCTGTATGATTCATACACTTAGTTCTAAAATCCATATGAATGTGAGGTGCGGAGAGTGTTGATGAACCAGTAGCATCCAATAATTTTTCCCTAAACAAAAACCAACCAATTCATAACATGTTAAAGTACTCTAGGCCAACTTGACCCATGAACACGTTATCATTTCTGTAATGTCGTGCCGTGCCAAATAGGTCATTGCAACCATCAATGAAAAGCTTAAAATGAAATTACCAATATATTTTCTTAAAATTTGAAAGAAAGATTCCTCTCAACTTTGCTTAGTTAAAAGTACTAAAAAAAAAAATATTTTTATTTTGCTTATTCATTTTTTCATCCACGTATTCCAATCACATTTTCTATTTTCGCTATTCATTCAAACTAATTTAATCAATTCTGGAGAAAAAAATGGTTGCACACATGATATGTTTGCCAGTAAAGAGAAAAAATAGTCTTTTTTCAAAAGAAAAGTTGTGTCATTTGCCGAGCGTCCTTAACTGGCTACAAATGATCAACGTGAAGCATTTAGCCTAGTGGGTTGAAGACCTAAAATACAAGAATTGCTCGGTATTTAAGCTAATAGGGATGATTGGGGATGGAGATGCTTTGAGTTAAAACATCACAATAAATTTGTTTAAATAATACAATGAGTTTAGAATTACAACTAGGCAAGAAGGAAAAATTTATCTTTTTCCTGGGTGTGTAGCCCACTGAAATATTGTTGTATCACGTATTGATATTGGGAACTGGGGTGATGAGAAAGGCAGCAAAGTCTTGGGGTGGTTCCAGGTCTCCAGGCATGGGAAATAGGAACGGAGAAGAGTGGGTCAAAAAAGGCCTTATTCAAGTTCCCACATCGAAAGTGTAAGAAGTAAGTGAGATGTGGGAGAGATATATGGTAAGTTCTCTGGATAAGTTGCAACATACTTACCTGGACGGGGTCGATGGATGATCAAGAAGGTCCATGGCCTAGGTTGACGACTTCCATTGCACTTAGGAGGGGCGCTCAAGGTCTACCCAAGTGGTGGAGCTTACGTCATAATTTGTGGTAGCGGGGGCCTGCGTTTGCGCGGCCCCTACCAATTCTCATTAAAAATCATGAGCTAGAAATTAGTAACTCATTAAAAATCCTGGTATGGTGCAAAAAAATAGTCAAACAGATGCAGCTAGTAATTTCTAACTCAGATCTAATTGGTTAGACAACATTTTTGGTGTTAAGATATCAATTGGGTTTTGTCTATTTTGCATCAAAAGCCCTCATCTCACAAAATGTGCAATCGTGGTAGAAGATTGCATACCTTTTGCTATTAGACCCGTCAAACCAAAAACAAAAAGCCTTTTGCTATTTTGAGTAATGCTAGGAATACAACAAATCCGAACACTGGAATCGTTGGATATACATGGAGTTCTTAAATTACTACGAGTCCACATATTTAAGAACCCTACGTATATCCAACGAATGTGTTTGTATTCCTAAATTTTTTGTTTTCTGTTAGACCCGTCAAAAAAAAAAAGAACCAAGGAACGAGTGAATTGATATATGCACATGTAACATTGCAACCCTATTCATGTGGTCAAAGCCTTGATGAGAAGGATGTGGCCACTAAAAAATGTAACTATAAGGGTTTTTCTCCCCTAGCAAATGCATTACTGTATTGCCATAACTAGGCTTACACATATCCGCTCAAGAGCAATACATCTGTATGGAGTACAATGAACAATTTGATTACCACAAGGACTTTTGCTATGGTATAAATCTTCCACCGATTATGATGCCCCTACGTGACTTTATACCTGTACACCTGGGACCAAGCTGGTCACTCTGCTGAGACAGAAACTTCCATTACTCTTCAGAGTTTTGCCCATGACGGTTTTTGGCAAGAAATTGGAACTAGCCTCTAGCAAATGTTCAAGTGTAACGGCATAATATAATTGCGATACTGCTGGACGAACTTCCGTAGATCTCTAGTCAACTTTCACTGCTCATGTGGCTGCTTTGCTATCCAGTCCACAGGTAAGGATCCAATAGGGAGTGATGACTCCGTTCCTTCAAATGAGTCACTGAGATAAGACTCCTCGTCATCTTCATCATCCTTATCACCGTCGTCATGACTATTATTGCCATCTTCACTTGAGAAGACTAACGCTGGATAGGAATGCTCCGTTGCCTGAGACATGCCTTCAAATTCCTCCACTTTCTCCAAGAGAGAGTCAGGCCCAAGACCAATCTCCTCCAGCAATAATGCCTTGCTCGTTTCGATTGCACGGTTCCACAGGGACATCATTTTAGGGCTTGAGGTTACTGTTTTAGGATCTGACTTATGACCGTGACCGCTTCGACTTCCTGAAGTCAAAAGAACATGACGAACGAAAATTGGAGATCAGAGCAAAGAGATAATGGCATAAGCCTATTTTCGTTCAAAGATTAGGAGTCATAATACAGGCAGAACTGTCAAAACCACCAGAAAATCAGTAGCTGACCAACTTAACAAGAATAAGATGCATTTTCAAAGATATTGATGCTTTTGGAAGCAGTCCCGGTGGTAAAAGACTAACATGGCAAGTGATTCAGTCTGTTGAACCTTCCTGAAGGCTTTACTTGATTCTGTCCATTTATTATGTTTCGGACAGTAAGTATGAAATACGGGAAAAAAAGATAACTTGCTGTCCAGTTTCAAGGGACCTACATAAGGAGAATAACAGTACAGGAAAACGAAATGCCCAAAAGGGAGTTGGTACCGGCATTTCCGGAAAGCTTTGGAGCCATATGCAAGGAAGAAGCTCTCAGTTGCCACTGAGTCCATTAAAGTCGAGAAATTTTTATTCAAGGCCCACAAAACTCAGGTGCTATTATGGTCAGCCTAAAGTACCAGATATTTGCTATTCATAATACCACATTGCAGGCCCGGAAAGCATTAAAAAGGTGTAGCCAACTTGCGCAAGTTAGACTCGTCTGTTTAAATATACTTTTCTCCTCTGTAACATGCTAAACAACAGGCTAATCTTCACATTTTGTGGTTCAAATCAATCAATGGGTCCAAAAATATATCTACTCAAAACTGTATATAGGGATATAACCGAAGAGGTCAAGGAATATCTAAGGTTCATATAAGATCGTAGGAAGATGGAGACATTTACCATCGTGGCCCTTAGACATTTCCAGTTTTATGCTATGTAATTCCTGTTTCTTACCGAGCTCCCAGAAAAATGACAAAATAAAACGAATTTGTAAGAAACACCGTAGGGGCAGTCTCACCCCATTCTATTTCCCTCTTGGTCTTCTGCATACCTGAAGAAGTAAAACCATTTGCAGCATCACTACCAATAGATACTGAAGCTGAAGGGGCTTCTGGATACATTGACTTCCAATCTTGTCCCCTCCACATCAATATCTCATCATTGTCAAAAGACAAGAGCACACAAGGAACCAATTCCTGTCGGGAGACATGGAGAAAGTGAGTACACAAATAGTTCAATGGAAAGTATTACTGACATAGTTTTACTTGTGAACAGTATAACCTAGCAATGCTTTTGTATTACTGCACACATGTTTGAGCTGCTCCACCTGGCATTATGCTCGGGTATATTGTAGTTATATCTCTCAAAGTGTTTTTCTTTTCTTTCTTTCTTTTCTATTTGTTTCAAGGCTACGCAAGCTTCTAAAAGACTAAAACACCTAGACATCGCAATGCCCATTTTTTCACAGAGATTGTGACCTACACTATGGAGACACGTGGCAGAGATCTCTCATGTTGATGAACAATTGCAGTGGGAAGCCAAAGCTTGTTATTGAACTCATCAAGGCAATCGGCTGAGCTCAGATAACAATTTGTCTTCCCAGTTTTAAAGTTTGGCAAGATTGTAGAAATGATAGAACAATTTGTAACTTGAGGTTTGATAGTATTCATATAAAATATAATGATTCAACACCTAGTTTTTATTTTGATCTATTCTACTTGTATGTTTTGGTCTTAGTTGTTAGAAAAAAACCAAATAACGAATCAAATAATGAGGTCCAAAATCAGACTGCACTGATAACTCGAAGAAATAGTATGGCGCACAAACCTTCAGCTTAGCACCTATCTTTTTGTAGTCACTATCATCCAACCGCTTGGCGTCAATCTTAACTAATGGACTTCCTTCAAAAGCATTCCTCACATCTTTCACTAGGGAAGTATACACACCATTTTTTGCTGCAGCAGGGAGGAAAGGATGAGTCTCAACAAAAATAAAAAAAGGCAAACTGTTTGATAATTAAGGTTCAATAATGAGGTCTGTTATGACAAATACGATAAATAAGAAGAAATAATCAACAAGGAAGCAGAAAGACACAGAGATTTACATGGTTCCAAATAAGCAATAGCTTAAACATATATCCACGGGAGGAGAGGGATAGATTTCACTATGATCAAGAGAGATTACAAGAGCCGGCTATGATCCGAAACCCTAATGTGAGTTGCCCAATAAAGTAGATCTCATCAAGCTTTCTAGGGATATCTTTTAGGGAACCATCCAAAATAGATTAGGGAAACAAATCTCCTAAATCTTATCACCAGAATTTTCGCCTATACCCTTACTACTGGTAGTTCTGCACCTACTACCGGTACTGCTGCAAGCTGCCCAAAAAATCAGAAACTTTTAGCGCCGGTAGTTCCAACACTACTAACGGTACTGCTGGCTACTGCCCAAAATCTGAACTTCTTCAAATTCAAGGCACTTTTCAACAAGGTCTATATCCCAAGCGACAAGGTGATTGGATTGAAGAGAACTTTCTCTTCCGGAATGCGACCTTGACGAGGTTCCAGAAGAAGACCCTTTACATACCAGTATGAAACCCATGATTCATTTGTTAGCCTCTAGATTTTCGGAAAAATCAAACCACAAGCAACAAATCTGAGTGATTTAACAAATAAATAATCCTAATTCCACTTGACAAGCCGCGCTTAATTACTTAAACATGAATTAGCATCCCACTCGCATTTATGTGCATATTTTGTCCCTTACCCCAGTACCACGACAAACAAAATTAAACAGAGAACCCAATGTTAAATGGGAAAACAATCTTTTAACAAGTAGATGAAGTAGAAGAATAATGGGGTTTATTGCGTACCTAATTTACAAATTGGCAAAAGATTTTTCCCTCTCTCCCGTAGCTCATCTGCTTCAGCTTTCGTCAAACCTTCTGGAGCTTCCTGTATGAGCTTTGGATAAACTGGCGTGGCTGGTTTCCAGAGCATAACTGGGTACTGTGGACGAGTGCAGTGATCATAGTTTCTGCCACGGAAAATATAAACTATACCACCAACTCGATGGATGATCTTTCCGCCAGTCTTTTCCTGTTGTATTAGAAAACAATGTTGGGTATGCACTATGCCACAATAAATTAAGACTAACATAATAACTTACAAAATAATTAACACCACAGGTGTAATATTGATGAATATCTGATAATACGCAAGATGGAAAACAATGCGCCAGATACATTTGAGCATCACATACAGTGTAGTAAAAAAATCACAACTACTGATGTGCCTCTCTCCATGTTAATGATTTAGTTGAAGCAGTTCCATGGTAAATTTCAAGGAAAAGACTGCTAAGATGTTATCTGTTGTAATAGTGACAATCCCATGGGTAAAACACGTCATACACTAGAGGTTTCAAACAGTGACACACAATGATACACATGCTTCTTTTCAATATGGCAAAGTAGTGGAAACACCTTTCCCACCGTTTTGCTGGCCAATGGGGAAAAACAGACCGAACCATAGGCTTTTTAAAGTTTTCGAAAACATTTAGCACCTGTACTACAAGTGCTTAAAGTCGATTGTTCAAGTAAATTGACAACAATCAACTTTTGTTAAAAGTTTGATAGCTGATGCTTGAATGCAATGGGAAAAATCACCTAGAAGTTTGTCAAGTGAAATGAATAATTGTGCAACAATACACAACCAATACTGATTAACAGAAAGTGAAGTTAATACTCCTGTTCTGACATACATTTTACCTGGAGGACAAAAGAAATAGATTTAAGTGTTTATGCATGAAACACATGAGTTGTATTAGAATTGCATAGGTGCTACTTCTAATCATTTAGAGCATGAAGTCCTTTAAAAGGTAATTGCATAGGTGATACATTGTTTCAAGAGATCAAGTCATAAGAGCTAAATCGTTCAATCAACAAACAAATGCAAAAGAAATCACAGTTTCATGGCAGAGTTGCAAAGTTGCAATCAGTATAGTATTTGGTCAAAATAACTCATATGAAACTACAAGCCCAGAGTTCATTTCAGCTCACAGGCTCACAGGCTTATACACACCCACAGAATACAGGACAGCAACAGAACAATATCACAAGTGAGAATTTGAGCAGATTCACTACCAAGTAAAGCTATAGAGTTTATGCTTAAATGGCAAACCTCAAGACATCGGCAAACATTATTCATGTCGACAGTGGGAACACCCAAGCATCGAACTTTGCAAACTGGCCGTCGCTTCCAATGGGTATGCACCAACTCCAACATATTATGTGTCAATCCATCCCTTCCTACACAATTCCATTGAAGAACTAACTAAGCAAAACTCTGCACCAAATATTTGGTATCTCAAAAAGTTTAGTGCTTTCCATAATATTACTCCGTGAACTTGTAAAAATTTTCATCAATTTGTTTTTTGCCTTTCTTTTTCGTCAAATGACCAGAAAATTCAAAAAGCATATATATGTCAAACTCCAAAAAAAAAAGTAGTACTAAAAAGACGAAATTTTAAGTTATTCATTTTTGTCTAAAGTAAACTCTTGTTTGCTTTTTTTTTTTTTTAAATTACCGTTACTGAAATTTTAAAAATTCATCAGTCCTTCTTTCGCTGTTCCAATCCCTCTAGAACAAATAAGAAAAAATAGAATTCTTTTTTAAGGATTTCCAAACATAAGAACAAACTA
Organism: Arbutus unedo; assembly: GCA_014822125.1. Classification (NCBI taxonomy): domain Eukaryota; kingdom Viridiplantae; phylum Streptophyta; class Magnoliopsida; order Ericales; family Ericaceae; genus Arbutus; species Arbutus unedo. Next base: position 48,783 of record JABCMJ010005046.1, on the reverse strand, counting down.
GCAAAATTTTCAATTGAAAATGAACCTTACCCAGATTGACTTGTCGATTGCTCCCAATGTGAGGCTTCAAAAGCTCCCAAATCTCCGCTCTCGTCAACGGTTTTCCGATCACCTTCGCTCGCGGTTGCACCTCCGCCTGAAACTTTCCCAGCTCGTACGGCTTCAACATTTCAAAATGCTTCACTCCCTCCTCCTCCTCCCCCACTGGATTGAGCGACTCAAGCAACGCAATCTTCCTCGCCTTCCTCCTCGCATTCTTCATCGGCGCCTTCCCCGTCCACGGCCGCGGCATGGTCGGCGGCGCAAACGGCAAGAACGCCGGCTCCCGAATCGCCACCGGCTTCACCTTTGGAGTCTCGGAGTAGCTGAATTTGAACTCGAAAGGAGCGCCGGGGAGGAGATAGGATACGCCGGACTCACCGACAACGACGGATCGGTCGCCGTCGGATGAGATGACGCCCGGTTTGACTGGTTTGTGGTATTTTGTGTTGCGGTGAAGGGTTTTGAAGGCGGGGTTTGAGTGTGGTTTGGGAGATTGTGGAGGGTGTTTCCGGGATTTGAGGGGCGGTGGGTATTTGGGAATCGGAATGGGTGGTTTTGGGGGAGAGGAGGTGCGGTGTTCGTTTGGGAGTGAGGTTGAAGACACGGTGGAGAAGAGGTTGAGACCTTGTAGCTTGGCAAGAATCGCCATTTTTGCGAGCTCTGATTTGATATTCAGGTTACAGAGAGAGAGAGAGAGAGAGAGAGAATGGATTATGTGGTGGTCGTATAGTTGGAGGGAAAGTTTGGTGGTTTCTCCGTTGCTGAATGGAGGGGACGGTGACGAAGATGATTGCAGTGGATAGTTTTTTCTGAGATTTTTCAAGGTTTGTGGTGCGTGCGGGAGTAGGGTAAAACGTCGTCGTATATTTCCTTGGTTTTAAAGACTTTTCAAGATGTATAATTAGGCGGCAGATTTAGGATTTACTGCATGATTATTACCAGTTAAAATTGTAAAAGAGATAAATATTTAAGAAATAAATATTAATTATGGAGAAATAAATATTTATAAAAATTTTGTTTGATTATTTTTTAAGAAAAAAATAATAGATATGGATATGTGAATAATATTTAATTATTAATTTTTTAAAATTAATAATTATATTCATGTAAACAAAATGAGATATGAAAATGAGAATAAAATATAACTAGTGGGATAAGTGTTCAAATTTTATCTTAAAACGAATAAAATTTGGACTCAAACATCATATTTAAAGTCCAAAATCGTTAACAATTTTGATTAACTCAAATTATCATAGCCAAAAGAATAATTGTATTATCTCATTGTCTCATACCAAATGAAAGTCTAAAATCATTAATAAATTCATACAACACAAATTATCATATTCAAAAGAATAATTGTATCCCGTCATCGTATCAAACAGGGTATTATAGACTTACGTTGAAAGTCCACCCTCTTATTTAATACTAAATTAATATTATATTCGGAAAATTATAATTTTTTGATAATAATTAGTATATTCTCCAAAATTTAAAAATAAACAAATTACGAACAGAGGATTAAAGTTAAACAAAATAAGACCCGCTGCATTTTTACCGGCTGAAAATGGAAGTCAAACTCCATTGGTAGTTTTACCAGTGTCGTTTGTTCAGAGGGAGAGAGAGAGAGAGAAAGAGGGTTACGTAAGTGAGGACGTCCACAAGGACTTCCATTTGTCCAACTTTTGTAAGATCAACCCACTCCGAAAATCCTACGAAAAGGCGTGAGCAAGACAAGATTGATCCCACAAACACTAAGGTAATTCAAAAACCTGCTTCTCTTATGTTCACTTTACTTGTTTGTGCAGAAGAGAGAGAGAGAGAGAGGGTTGTATTCTTCTATCCATTCCCTTTGCTCACCTGTAACGTATATTCATAGAATCATAATCCTTCTGCACGTTCCAGATTCTTAGTAGTTAAATTCCTATCTTTTTCCTTCAGCCTTTAGGTATGAAAAAATATAGGTTTTTGAATGAGCCCTAAATACTTTGAATGTGGCTTTCGTTTTCGCTTCCATTTGGGGATACAATTTGGCCCAAGTTTTTTATCTTGTTTTGTACCCTTTTGGATTTCTATACTTTCTGAACCAAAATGGACTAGTAAACAAGTCTCTGTTTTTCTCTTTGGTTGATATTTGAATTGGTCTTTCTGCCTCACACATACTAGATTGTTTTGTTTCCCAAATTGGCAGCTATGATTCCACTTCTTGTTGCTTTGATTCATAAGTTGTGGATCTCTCTGTATACTTGATGACCAATTTCAATTTTTTGCATGTCATTTTTTGTATATGTTTCCTGAAATAATGGAGAAGTGCTGGGATTTCAAAACATATTAGTTGTTTCATTAGAATGGATTTTTCCACGGGGCTCAGGCATATGTGACTTCACAAATTTCTTAACAGGATCCACACCAGATCATTCTTGTGTGGGTAAAATGTAGCGGCCATACCAGTTTTGAAGTAAATCTAGTCATAGTCATTTATGTATACTTCTCGCGACGGGTTTTAGAACAACATTTATTTGCTTCTTTGGATGATAGAGTTTTTCATATGGCGGGGGAATATGTGACTCTGTGAATTTCTTAACAGGATAACCGGACCATACTTGTTTGCCAGTCATGACAACTGATACAACCGACCTGAGTTATTGGTTAAACTGGAGATTTCTCCTCTGTGCAATATTTATCGTAGCATCTATGCTTGTGGCAGCATTTCTAATATGGAAATTTGAAGGTTCCAAAAAATCAAAAACCGAGGGAAGATATAATTGGCAAGATACAGTAGGGACTTTATACAAGGATGAAGCGTGGAGGACATCCTTGAAAGTAATCCGTCCCACTTGGCTGCTTGCTTACAGATTGACTACTTTCATCTTGCTATTATCATTTCTCATAGTGAATGTTGTGCTTGATGGAGGCGACATATTTTACTTTTATACTCAGTAAGTGATGGTTCTCGGTTAATCTCATTTCTCTTCTCATAGCCATTTCATACTTAAAGTGGATTTGGTGATGTCTTAATTTGATTTTCTTGTTTGAGAAATCCTATCCATATTTCCATTCGGCATTCCTTCTATCTAAGTTCTACATAGAACATACATTTTGAGAGATCTAGCTCTTTGAATAAGATGATATTGCTATTGTATGGATAATCCAGTTCTCTTGGTTGTGAGATGAAGCTTGTCACCTGTACCTAAAATCTTTTGACAGGTTGGAGATTCATTATTTATTGCCTTATTGGCTTAAGCTGGATTCTTTTTTATTGTTACTTGAATGGGTGTTGGATGATCACTATTGTTTAGAGTCTAGACTTTACAGTGTCCCTGAAACGGAAGTAATGTAAGTGGAGCGCATTCACTGCTAGAAGTTATGAGAGCTAAAGTATCATTTGCTTCTTTCACTTGTCGGTAATCAAAGAACTTCTACAAGAAGTTGGACTGGCTCCTGTCTTAAATTTCAAACTACTTCTTTACGCGGAAGGGTTTGAAAGCCTTATTGAACATGAAGGAAATGGCATGCTAAATTTTAGACGACTAGTCAGTTGGACAAACAAATGTTGCCAACTTAGCTAATGTTTGTTGTTTTGTGATGTTTGTTGGTGCTGAACAGGTGGACATTTTCATTGGTCACCCTATATTTCGGGGTAAGATTATGCATTTCTACAATTCTTGTGTCTACAGATGTCATAATTTTTTCATTTGAATTTAACAGAACTGGGGTGGTATTGGGATTCATGGATTTTTAATTATTCGATTTTTAATTATTCTGGACTTCTCAGAAATTGTTCCGTTTTTATTACACATATTTTTGGATAGATGATAGTAGGGCTGCAGATGAACCACTTGTTCATGAACAGCTCGAGCTTGGCTTGTTTGAACTCTGCTCCTTTTGCTTAATAAATAGGCTTGAGTCAATATTTTAAGCTCATTCAAAATTGAGGAGCCTGAGTATACTCTCAGCTGGGATCTACTGGCTCATGTACACAAGCACGTTATACTTATCAACTTTTATTCATGTTAATACACGCATTGGTTTGCTGTATTTAGTTGTTTATCCTTAATGCGGTTTTAATCTAGCTTTGATTTTGCTTTTCAAGCTGGAGTTCGGAAACGAGCTCGGTTGTATTGTATAACCTCAATTTAGCCCAAGACAAGCTCTTTGGACAGTCCATTGATATGGGTAACGGGGAGGAGGGCTACAGCTAGTGTATAGCTTAGCCACTGGACCTACAAAAATAAGAATTAGTTGTTCAACCATAATGTATGAGCAAAATGAGAGGTGTTGATATGTCGATCGCAAATATAGTTTCTTTTTTAGAAGAGTTTTGCTGTATGCTGCTTTTGAGTTAAGATTTTATGTTTTCACGCTTATATAATGCTTATCTTCTGAATTTCCTGTTGTAGCTTGCATCTTTATTCTCCATTTATGGTTGTTGCCAACGTTGCAATGAAGTTGGTGGTGCTGGGGTTGATCATGTCGCTTTAGATGAAGGGCGGAGCACTTATGTGGCTCTAAGTTTGGTGGAAAATGCCAAAACCTTACATACAGGCATGAATTCTCATGAAGAATATCTTGTTCGCGAAACTGCAGGCCTATGGGGCTATATCTTTCAAATTTTTTACCAGGTAAGCCTTCTCCTATGACATTGTTTTTTCCTTGCCCCAATGTGGAGAGTTTGTTAAAGAAACCAAAATATTCAAATAATACAGGTAGAATGGGGGATGGAATCCATTATAAGAGAGAAGTCAGTTTTGAAAGCATTGATTTTGAATTGTCTAGTATCACTCCTTGAAATTTTGAGTCTACACTCTTACTGCTAAAGTGAATTAATGAGGTGGCTTTATTGGGCATTTGACAAGTGCAACCAAAGTGGAGATCCATAGTTGTACAAAAGAAAGACAAAATATAGGTACAAAGTCAAAACAAGACAATGAACTTAAAACGAACGAATGAACCCAAGAGCATTTCTCATTTTAATCCTCCCACTCTGAGTACTGAAGACTACTATACACTTGCATTACTGAAGAGAAACGGATTTTAGCAGAAATCTATTGATGAACTTTTCCTATATATTATTTCTGTTGGTGTCATGACAAAGGCGACGACTAAAAATCTTAAAAATAAAGTGTATTCAGGATGAATAACAATATTGGGCTATCACTGTACTAGAAGAGAGACTTTAGGTTACTGGTTTTGCATGACTATTGTAGGTATACCCATGCAGCTCCACGTTGGACATGGTCACATCACTCACTGCATTGATAGGCTAGGTGTTGGCTCCTTACTGGTGAGACATATGCTAGTAATATATGATTCTACCAGTTTATTATATCTTCTGATACGTTAGCAGGCACAATGGGTACTCGTGAAATCTCTGGGTTGTTGAACCCCAGGACACTTAGGTCGCTTTATGTTGGGGATTCTCCTTGGATGCACACATGGGTGATGAATCTTCTCTCCATCAGCTCCACTTAGATAGTTTCGAGGCTCTCTCTCTCTCTCTCTCTCTCTCTCTCTCTCTCTCTCTCTCTCTCTCTCCCTCATAGGATTGCTTCATAATCATAACCACCTCAATTCCTACAATCATTCCCTAGATAATAAACAATTTGTGAAAGTCAAAAACTCCTTAGCATCATTCATCTCAAGCTTAATCGAAACCACCCCAGCAATCATAATAATCTCATGTCCACCTTACAAATATGTCATCCTAGTGCATGTCTGTCCCCCTCTCTTACTGCTTACCACATTAGCATTTCTGTTGTATATGTTTCTCCTGCATTCCTGCATTACAGCAATGTTACATATACCAGCATGAGGTGTGGTTAACGTTATTGTATTACAGGTTAGTAATGTGAATGGCTCTTGAATTAAGCCCTCACAGAGAATACATAGGTTTCTCTTCTTTTATTTTTCTCTTTTCTGTTTGTCGACAATTTTTTTCCTTGGAACCAGAAACAGCTTATACTGACAAGAACTGCTAAAAATCTAGAGGAGGGTATCCTTTCATCTTGACAAAAAGTGGGGAGTGGGGTGATGCCATCGACCTACTATGTTCCTGCCATAAGCGGGAGCCCTAAAAGAGTACATACAGACCTTGCTGGATAGGGGTTTTCCTATCCTTAAGCTAGCTATGTTTATCAGCTTTTACAAGAGCCAATCTGGCATTGTCTTTGTTAGACTAGAAATGCATGCAGCTCTAGAACTGAAGCTTCTGTGGCTGCAATCTAGACCTGGGGCTTTACCATCCTTGATGGAAAACATAGCATCTTTTATTTCTTCAGTGGAAACCCTTCCCTTTCTAGGAGCCACAATGCCTGGTCTAGTACATCTGCAGTGGTTTTATTGTACAAATGTACTTGGAGAATTTCTATTATATTTAGCTGAAACCTAGAAGAAGAGTAATTGTACGAATTTTAACTCGGAAACGTTAACAGCTCTCACATTAATAGAACATAGGTGAGTTTTGGATTTTAAGGAATATGAACTGTAATATTGCTATCCAACTGTTCCAATGTAAGTTTGACAGTTGATGGTTACATATAAAGTTTATTTAAATCTTTGTAAGGTGTCGTGTTGTATATTCTTAATCAGTTCTTCCTTGAACAGATGAGTGCAGGTGCAGTGGTGCTTACTGATTGCGTCTTTTGGTTCCTAATTTATCCATTTCTCACGGCCGATGATTACAGCTTGGGTTTTGTAAGTTTCAGTTTCAGCCCTTAGTTCTGCTTATTTGTTTTCTCTTGCAGAGTTGCATGTATAGGCAAAGTGACAACCATAAAACTGAGTCCTAGCAATTTAGTTATGTTGAGCAGTGGACGCCTGAAGTCGATAACACTATGTCGTCTCTCAGTTGATCTAAAGTACATATGAACTTCTCATGTGGAAAAATTCTGAGTCACTGAATCTGACTTGGACAATTACAGTTAGGCATTGAAGTTGATTGTTCGAGTTAGTTTTTTTTTTTATCAGCACAACGTTACAGGGGAAACAATGAAAAAGTAATGCCTTTGGAAATGAAGAGTTCAGGAAGTGACAGTGAATTCAAATCTTTGTTTTTTGTGGATTGTAACCTTATAGTTATAAAGAAAACAAAATTTCTTCCAGTCACATTTTGATGTCTGTTTCTCTTAGCATTTGAGGAGATATATAGCTAAATGGCCGCTCTAACCTGTTTTTGAAGAAAGGGGCTTTAGGCCATAAGTCCATAGTGAAGAATTTCTAATACCATCAATCCATAAAAATAAGTCTCGACTTTTAAAGTCCATTATACAAAATTGGACAAAAAATCCATACTATTTACTGTACAGATAAAATTTTCAAAAAATAAATTTAACTGCCCAATTTTCAACAGATAAATTTATCTCTTAAAAATTGAACAGTTAAAGTTATCTGTTGAAAACTGAATAGATAAAATAGATGAATTTATCTGTTCAAATTACAAACAGATAAATAAAAAAATTTATCTATTCTGTGTGTAGCTGCCGAAAATATTGTCCTAGAGTATCTCCGGTGGCCAAGGTGGTAAACAAAAGTGGTCGGTGGTGGTCGGAGGTGGTAGTAATGATGGCGTGGCTGGAGAAGGTGTAGCAAATGATTGAAGTATTTTAAGAGAGTATATTCATAAGTAATAAGGGCAATTTTGTCTATAAAATTGTCTCTTTAAATTAGAGCACCTTAGAAGTGAAGACTTTTAAATGTATGGATCCGAAACCTTATGAACTGTTACCCTATACTAAATGAGTAAATATGTCTTAGTTTTGGACTTTGGCCAAATTTCCGTTGAAGAATATAGGGGCAATACTTTGCCACCTGTTAGCAATATCTTACTTTCCATTAACAATTACCAAACCAAACTAAGTCTAGTGTCCAAATCAATTGGGTCAGCTACATGACTCCCTTTTCTCCAGTCTGCTTTGTCCAGCGCTATATTATGATCACTTAAGTTTACTAACTCATGTCCCACTGATAATTTTGTGGTAATAAATTTCTCTTATTTAAATTTGACAAAAGAGATACAGAATCAACTTAGACTTGAACTATTGGACCAGCAATGATTGTGGCAGAATTGAATATAATCACATGCATTCACACAGAGTTTCGCTCACGTTGGTTAATTATCTCCTCCAAAACTTGTATACGAGTCTGGTTAATATCTCCACCCATAGCTAATTGATTCCAAGTAGGATTTTTTAAGCAAATCCAAGAGATGAAGTAATGCAAGCATGTGCCGTAAGTAGTGCAATTTGCAAGCTAAACCTCACTCAACAGCTGTTCCTCTGATTGAGAAAATATCCTTCAACTGCAGATTGATGCTACTTTTCATTCAATCAATGCTGTTTTCCTCCTCGGTGATGGGATCTTGAATTGCTTGGTAAGTTGCCGTCCGTCAGTGCTTTGGTTGTTATCTATTTTTCAGTTTTCATTCATGACCAACTAGAATTTGTGATCTCCTTCCAGCGGTTCCCTTTCTTTCGAATAGCATATTTTATTCTTTGGACGAGTATATATGTCATTTTCCAATGGATCGTCCATGCTTGTGTTTCAATGTGGTATGTCTGATTTTTATCTGTTATCTCTTTTCTTTTCTCTGATTCCCTCTCTTTATCTTTTTTCCCCCTCTTTGGACATTGATAACATCTAATCTTCACTCGTAATCATTCCCTATGTTACAGGTGGCCATATCCGTTTCTTGAGTTATCGTCTTCATATGCTCCAATCTGGTTTGTATTTTATTTTCCTTTTATGAGAATCTACACATGTATGTATAATGCATCTATGCATGTTTGCTGCTGGTGGGGTGTTACTTCTATTACCAATGAATGTGATCCACTGTATTACTGCTATTACCAACGCCGAATTCTGTTAAATCTGGCTCCAAAACATGGAACAAAGAGATTATGTGGCCTTCTTTACCCATCCTGTGTTGAACTTTAGCGTAACCCACGTGATTGAATCCTTACTTGCCTAGGAAGAGGTTTGGAGTTTGAGCTTATTGAGAAGCATCGAGTGCCCAATTGTGCTAATGTAAACTTAGTAACCTGCTAAAAACTAGGCATTCAAGCTTTTGTGTTGGTGGGAGGAGTTTTTGGTTGGAAGGGTGTCCTCCTTTATCACTATGCATTTCATTATTTATGATGGTTTGGCCGGCAACTGTTTGATAGCGACCAATTGCTGCAAATAATGAAAACAAGCGAGTTTCATCATCTTCGCCGTGACAATCTTTAACAGGTATGTCGCAGTGGGGTTGCTCCATCTCCCATGCTATGGCGTCTTTGCTCTCGTAGTAAGGCTGAAGCACTTATGGTTGTCGAAATTATTCCCAGATGCTTTTCAGATATGAGATGAGAGGGGTAACAGGGCTTATGGCTTTGCACTGAGGACAAGTCAAGCATACTCGACTCTACTCGGGCCATTTTGCTGACATCTCTTAATCAGGCTTTATTTTTTGGGTGGGTGTCTAAATTTGGTTCATATCAGCATATGATGGAGATCTTGAGATTTTTGGAGCGATATTCCTTGAGGGATGCTGTTGATGTATTGAAGACGTAAAAATCTGGGTTGAGGAAACTTGATTCTCGCCGAATGGTGCCTGTTTAACCATCTTCATCTATTCTTTTGAACTCATTTATGTATATGTACTTCTATTTGTGTCATTCAAAGAAGCAAAGCTGGACTTTTAAATACGGACGATTATCTGTTTGCTAAATTTAGATTGAGACATCTTTCGCCTATGAACAGCAAATTGACATTACCATATGAAATGAGCTTTCGACATAGCTAGATTTCAATCTTTTGCTCAGGCTACCTTTCCAATTCGGTTCTCTTACTCGAACCAGTACACGGTTTTTTTAGCCATTACTATATGAAATTAACAGCTGTTTGAAAGTTACAAGAGAGTAGACGTGCCCATGTGTAAACAAAGAATAAGCAGCCAAACAGAATAACGGGCAATAGGCAAGAGAAAAAGAACATGGCCGCGAAAGCACACCAAAAAACGAAGAGATGAGGATTGCTTGCAATTTGCAGCCTACAATTCCTTAAATTGTAAACAAAAATCAATCAGAATTCAAGGCAAACCAAGGGATTGTGCGCGCCAAAATAAAGACATGCCATTTGTCACTGCTAAAAATACATTCGATAGAATCACCTCCTAATATTAAAAAAAGACCCCTCTGCTATGTAACTTCTACTCTACTTTTCGGTTTTTGAAGTGCAATCTACCACTTCTGATCACACTGCACCAGCCCAAGGCACAAAGACTAATCCCATCTCCGAGAGGGACAACGAAATCTGAAGATGGGGAGGAATATCCACTTAAGCCTTAACGTGTTCCCTGATGAACTGTTCCAGCTGAGATATTTCACCAGTCAAACCGGAACCTTCTGCGACAGTCACTTTGTTCTGGCACTGAGAGAATGCAAAGACTTCACCAGGTACACCAAGAGAGTACTCGTTAGCTACATCTGCCTCTGACACAGCAGTTCTCGAGGCCCGAAGCTTTTCACTGCAAAATGATATAGACTGAATTTTTTAGAATACGAATAAACAATGCCTGAGAAGCAGACGTTTCACTTGCAATTCAATGGATGGAAAAACATTATGAATTACTCCATAATAACGTTTCAATGAGCAGCAGTCGGAAAAAAGTTTTCAAGAATAGCAAAAACATCCGCATCAAAGCATTGAAAGTAATGTCACTGAATGACGGTTATGTGACAGATTAGGCTTTCTTCTTCATATATATGAAACATGGATGCATATCACCAATAGGCGCTAATGACCACAAGAGAGAACTTTGATGGCCTTAGCAGCTCTATGATCCCATCAAGCCTATAAGAAAGATACGGTAATTATAACAGCACAGAAGCAGTAGTAGTCGAATCGTCAAAATGTCTAAAAAAATAACGAGCCTCAGAGCATACATTTCTTTTTCCAGTTGTTTTCGTATGAACTCCTTGGTATGTGCAGTCACTTTATCGACTTTGTTGCAGAGGATAAGTACTGGAATTTTCTTCCTCACGACAATTGCTCTGGTCAAAATATCATAGAGGTACCTTTTGCACACAAAATATCAAATCTTAGACTCCTTGTACAGTTATTTCAGATGCATGTTTGGATCCATAAAGTGTATGATGCACATACTCTGAAGCTGCACGACAGTTTGGCAAGAATTCCAAAGCATCCACAACGAAAACTATGCCAGCTGCTTGAGGCAAGAATTCATCAAGTTTAGGTTGAAGACGAGAATGCCCAGGGACGTCAACAATATGAACAGGCTTTATCTTTCCTTTCTGTCAATGAAGCATATGAGGGTTGTTACTTGTTAAGAATAATAAGACCTAGAGTTATTAGAATGTGTATGGCTAGAAGACAAGAGAGGGAAGAAGAAATTTCAATGATGCAATCCATGAATCTTTTACTACATCTGGAAACAAAAATTTGCAAGCTGAAACAAAGTTAGTAAATGAGTGTTTGCTTCATGTATGTTGCGACAGAGCTAAGTATAACATATTACCTTGTTAATTTCAGAATGCAACACAAATGTGCCTTCATTTGGTTCCATTGACGTTACAGTACCCTGATGGGACGAGCCATCTCGAAGCTGGAAAATAGTCAAATTGACATCCATAAGCAGAGATCAGATGTTTGTACAAGGAAACACACATGCCAACTGATCATTTGGGAATCAGAATTAGACGGGCATCGAGCCCGATGTTGATGATTTAAAGTTACTTATAAGTGCTTACATGGTAGAATATGACAGTTTTTCCACTTCCACTAAGCCCAGTCAAGACAACGGTGTTGGGCTTTGTGCGCTTGAACAAACGAACTGCATAGTGAAGCAGGAGAAAAGGATTTATAAATCACTGTTCTAGCCTTCTACTCGAATAAACCATGCTCAACATTCGACATTGACAACAGACAGTAGCTGAATAAGCATATATTTTACTATACTTTCTGAATCACGATGGAGGATTTACAATGATTCCAAACAACAATCAAGATATCAACAAGTGATGAAGTCTATACTGTAAATCACCAAAACGCTTGCGCCAGCGCGGCAGGGTAAATTAAGAATTCATTTAAAAAAACGATTCCTGATAAATACCTAAACCGCCAAAGAGTTTCATTCAAGCTGTTCAGAAAGACTCGCAACCAAACTAATCTTGTTGTTAGGGTAAACTAAGAATTCATTTAAAAAAACGACTACAACCAAGCGGTGGCATACCCCAGACCACTAAGCAACCATGAAGACGCCAAAGAAGCAAGCCTGCAACCAAACCATCTATATCACACTAGCCAGATGCATGCAACTCCTCCTTGACGTTATGAAATCACTGTTAGAACCCGATAATTGCTGACATCTCATAACATTGTATGCCCATCCTACAAATTTCATTCTCATTTTTTCCGTCCCCTTCTTCCAACATAATTCAACCACATGGTTGTGGAATAATGCATTTCTTTATGAATTGCCCAACAATACAACAATTTACCCTCTAGCAGAAACACCGTGCAGAAGGGGCACCACTGCCCCTAAGCTCCAAAAATCCATTTAATTTTTCTGGAGTTTACTCCTAGGTCCAATTGTTAAACCTACCCACCACTACCCACTTCGCCTCTTGATGAGTAAGCTCCATAAGCCAGTTCCTCGTTGGTTGGCTTGCCCCGGTGGTAAATGAATGTCAGGTGCTCCCCTCCTACCGAAAGGTTTAGCCGACTTTAAAGGTGGTCTCAGTGTACACCATAAGCACGAAAAAGACTGGAAAAAAAAGCTCTGCCACGCAATATCTTACTTCGATAAATTCTTCGGGTTCATCACAACAGCTTAATTTTATAAATTAATGATAGTAATTCTACGCCAAGTCATGGAGGATGATAACTGCTAATTTCAACACTACAGAGAATTCTCCACAACATAGAATGTGAGCCAAACAGTAAATAAACAAATATCACAAACCATAGAATTCGAACCAAGCTGTAAATGAAACAACTACGACCGAAATGTACTAACATGTGAAACTACTCATAGAGAACGCAAGTGTAAGGTAGCAGCTTGAATTACCAAATAAGAAGAGAAAGATAGTCAACAACACGACCCCAATTGCGGCGTAGAGCTGAGTTTGCGGTATCTGATGAATCAATTTTTCGGCTTCGTGTACCCATTCCTCTAGCTGGTTCTTCAATTGCGCAAACCCATCTTTTTCCATGTCTGGATATACTCCAAATGGTTAATAAATCAAACAGGGTGCGGAAATTTCAACCCTGTAACACAGAATCACGGTGAGGAAGACAGATATGCCTACACACATACGTACAAGATCATATACATATACATATACGACAACAACCTGGAATTAGTCGGAAGTGTCCAAATCCACCAGCGAAGCTTGCGAGATATACAGACCCTAGAAAAGTGTCCAGTGCAAGGCAAGAATTGATTGCAAAAACAAAAACAACTGATTTGAGATCCAAATCCATATGGATCGGATTCGCTCCGATTGTTAAATTACCCGAAACCCCATGATAATGGGCTTTGTCCCACCCATTTTAGACCCGGTAATCCCGACCCGACCTTTAGGCCCTGTTCAGTTGCTGTAAAAAAAAGATGAGTGCTACGATATTAAAAAATAAATTCCGCAACTCTCCCGAATTTAAAATCAAACGTTATGATTCACTTGAATTTGTGAAATTTAAAGAATTTTGCGGTTATAATTTTTGGGTACTTAGCATTTCTCCAACAAAAAAAAAAAAACAGAGAAGTCTGGAATTATTTGATTTTTCTGTATTCATTTAGTAGGAAAGTTGGGGAATCAGGTCTCTAATTTTTTTCATTACCATTAATTTTTTCTTAAAATTTATCCTTAAAAAAACCCAAATATTACAGAAAACTTGTTTTTACACTAGTTTCTAACATTATTACATTATTACACTATTACTTTTTTATTTTCTTATAAGTTTCTTGTATCAAATAAATACATGATATATATATATATATATATATATATATATATATATATGAGTCCCCTTCTAATGAGGGATCCCTCATTTTGTTAAAATGAGGACCTCGTTTATATTTTGATAATCCGAACCGTTCAATGTTTTTAAAACATGTTTTTAAGGGTACCCGCGAAAAATTGGCTTAAAAAAATATCAGGAAAAGCTTGATCCAAACAGTTTTCCATAAATGTTGATAGAAACAGTTTTATAAGAAATTGTTTAGATCAAGACCTTCCCGGTAACATTTTAAGCCGATTTTTCACGAGTATCCTTAAAAATAGAAATGGGAGGTTCTCATTTTAGCAAAATGAGGGATCCCTCAATAGAAGTTTACTCTCTCTCTCTCTATATATATATATATATATGTATGTATGTATGTATGTATGTTTTTATTCTACTTCGCTTTAGTAAAATGTTTTCAGAAATAATTTTTATGTATTAATATTTTGACAATGAGCATAGCCGTATATACTTGTTTGATCCAACAGTATTTAGCTTTGATTAAAACAAAAGAGACTGTAATTACAAAAACAATTTAAAAAAATTGAGTGAAAAAAAGGAGAGGGTAAAGAAAGATTTGCATCAGACCCACAAAATAAATTTATTCACCCACTTAAGAAGTAAATAAATAATATTTTTTATGTGACTAATTAAAATAGGGTCATAATCGTTCAAAACAATTTGCACTACATCAATAACGATGTTACTTGGGTTGAGTTTGATCTAACTTGATTATTTGATTACTGTTTTGTCCTTATGTAAAAAAATTTATAATTTTTTGTAAATTATTAGTTCGTATCGACGAGAGGTTTCAGAAAAATTATAAATAATTGATCAAATTTTAAAAAAATTTTAAAAAAATAAAACTAATTCAAAAACAGTGTCTTTTTATACTTATTTGTCGTATTTAACGATTTTTTTTTAGCTTTTAGATATAATTTTATACTTTTTGGATTCGTCTCATCAAGACTAATCAATAATTCATAAAAAATTGAGACCAAAATAATAAATGCAAAAAAAATTGAATAGAGACAAAACTTACTTATATTTTAATAAAGTTAGGCCAAATTGAACCAAACGTACACAAAAATTTCAAGTTGCTCTCGTATAGAATTTTTACTTTTAAATGATCGTGTGTAGAATTTGATGTTCACAAAAAAAATGAGTAGAAAATGTCACAAAAAATGAACTACTTGTGCGAATGTTGTGTTAAAAAATGTAACTTTTTGTGGTTAATTCATACAATTTATTTATTTTATTTATTTCTGTTTTATCGATTGATAACGAATTTGATAATCTAGAATATAGCTAGAATTATTTGATACATTTTTAGAAAATCAGTTACCCATGCTCAATAAGGAATTTTTCAAGAAAAAAAAATTATCAGTAGAACTTAATTTGTATTCAGCGATTATTTTCTCTTCTAATTTTTTTGTTTAAATTTATTTTTCTTTTTCGATAACTCTAGTCTCTATGAAGGGGAAAAAGAAGTTGAGAAAAAAAAATGAATAAGGAAAATTAAAAAAAAAAACTCCATCACTGTACGTTTTAAACAACAATCTTACATCATGTCGAAGCAAAAAACCTGCACCCTATCTATTAAACAAAAAGATAAATATAATAAATCACTCAATTCTATTTTGAATTTGTTAAATAAAATATTCGGTGGTCAAGACTTGAAATCATCGTAATGTACTTCCACATATTCACTCAGAGGTCTTTCATAATGAATGTCCCTCGAAATCATAATTTGTTGATATACGGTGTAGATAACACAAACTTTTTAGTCCTCCCTCTAGCATATGGTCTTCATAGTAGTCCTGGTTTTGCTCGAAGAGAGCCATGACCGAATCTGATACTGAGGAGGTGTCACTATCTTCGTTCTTCGTTGTCGGAACTTCTCGTTATAGTCTACTGGATCTGAATAGGATAGTGGTGCTAGAGAAGGAATGACTCTCTTTCTCGAGGTTTCGCCGTGGGAATTTCACGAGCATGTTCTCTCTTAAATCTGATATTCGAAACGTTTTAAGTGCTATCAATTCTTATGGGGCAAAGACAAAATCTTGATTTTAAATGCATCCCTCTCCCTTCTAGTGAACAATGTGATTGGTCTCCCAAAAATTAATAAAATTACGCATGAGTGAACCCAAACACTCTAAGATATATTAAAAAACAAATAGAATGTTGGAACCCACAACTGTATTCAGGAAGGGTTTACACATATGAAGTTGAGGGTTTTGTTTAATTTTCTTTTTGCCACACTGCACCGGGACTGGCCCCCGAGGTAAGCCCTGTAAATCTCCGAGCTCAGACAATCTTTTAATACTTGATACTCAAATATCGAGACCGACACTGATTGTACATCTCCTAAATAAATTTAGTAATAAGTCAAATTGGAGAGCGAGTGGCAATAAAAATTGAGGCAAATGTGTATTTAATTTTAAAGCCATCCATACTTGACTTCCTAAGTCAATATTGGAAACTGACCATATCTACCAAATATTGTTTACATTAGATATTTTCACACTACTCAAACAATGTCTTGGAAACTATTTGGACTACGGTATTTATTGAATTTTTTTTTCATCTTTATATGAATTTTTTTTTGTAATTTTTTCTTTTTTGTCAACTTTGTGTGATTTGTTGGTTCATCTCGACAAGAGCTTTCACAAAAATTATGAAGAATGAGCCAAATTTGAAATTTTTTAGAAAAGACAAAAATAAATAAAAAATAGAGTTTTTTTAACTTATTCGTCGTCTTTAATGATATTTTTTTAACTTTTAGACATAATTTTATACGTTTTAGATTTCTTTCATCTCGACGGAGTAATAAACCACAAAACATTGAAGTCAAAATAACAAATATAAAAAAAATGAATAAAGACAAAAAATAAATTTGACCAAATAAGGAGTCTCCATGTTTGGGCATGTTTGAAAGTCAAACTAGTTTTTAAAGGATTAATAATTATTATGAGATTATTAGTTCAGAAATTGATAGTCTTCGGGTTAAATGAAAGTTATCGGTTTGTTTTGGACAAGAACTAATTGAAGTATAAGAAATTTTTGATTTATTTCACGTAAATAAGATGTGAATTAAACTCTAAAACTCTACGATAATACACCATGCATAACAAGTAAAAAGACAAACAAATCATAATCCCAAAAATATTGTTGGGTAATAACCTTGCAAATAATTAAAAAGCCGCATATTGAAAAAATAATTTTGAATTTTTTAAATATTTTTGTCAAAATATTTTACTCTTCTAAATTCTCTCGTTGGTCTCAAAAGTAAAAAAAAAAATGCCGATCTCTTAATACATAACATATCTATTTTAGAGAATAGGTGGTGGTAAGATTCCGAATAATGTTATGGACTTATCATTAATAAAAAAATATATTTATTTAAAAAATATTATAATTATTGGGCTGATTTAGTAGACTTTAACATTTACATATTACAAAATAAATAAATATCAAAAATTTTAAGTTTAATGGAAAGAAATTAATATTAAATAAATTTTATCATGTTACTAATATCAACTAAACAATACTTTAAATTCAAACAATGGAAAACATAAAGAAAATGATATATTTTACTGAAACTCAATTTAGCCAACTCAATTTTTAATTAATTTCTTTAGATGTATTAGTTTTGTGTCAAAATTTTGTGATATGTTAATTATTTTTGTGAATTATTGATTGGTCATGATGAGAAATCATAAAAGTTAAAAATTGTAGCAAAATTAAAAAATAAGAAAATTTTTATTTAAATTTTTTGTTTACTTTGGATTTTTGTTTTTGCTTTTAGTGAACTTATTAAAAAAAATTAATATTTTTTTTACTTTTAAAATTCTCTTGTCAAAGATAAACTTTAAAAAAAGTTAAAGTCAAACTTACTCTAACTCTAATTCTGATCAAAATAAAACTTTAAAACATACTTAATAATTAATAAAGGAGACTGATTTTTACACTCTTTTTGTTCAATTGCACTCATTTTTTGTCCTTATTATACAAAGTTACTTAAATACCCTTCTATTAAATAATCTTTTGTATGCGAAGATTATTTAAGAGATGGACATTTCAGTAACTTTGTATAATATGGAAAAAGAAGTGCAAATCGACAAAAAAAGTGTATGAAAATCAAATCCCTCAATAAAATATAACTCAAATTTTAATTATAATAATAAAAAATTTATATCCATTAAATAAGTAAAATTAAGTCAAGTAGATGGAATTTATGGCAACTTGGTAAAATTAAGGATAATTTAGTAAATGATTATTTAGTCAAGAACTGTGTTTTATCCTCCAAAAATAGTATTACTCCTTGAATGAGATTATTTTATCCCATTAATGAGCCACTAAGTTGATTAAAGTGAACCATACAATCCTATCACGACTACAATCAAATAACGACTTGAACCGAATTAAAATAAAATAATTTAGTCTAAGGATTTTAGTCTGGATATCAAACATGCCTTTAGTGTCATGTATCTAACTACTCGAATTGATTCAACAGGTTGCTTTTGTACATTCTCGATTGAGAAGTCAATCAAGAAGTTAGATAGTTATTCTTTACCACATATGACATATTGTGATTAATTATTTCATACCCATTGTAATTGTGGATATTTATTTTAAAAAATTAATATATTTATTTTATTTATTTTTTATTTGATGTATTTCTAATTGTTAAATGGTAAGTTGGCCTAATCTCTTGCCAAACCTTGTCTTTTTTAGTGGCCAATTTGAAGAGTTCAATGATTTTTCGGCCTAGCACCTTTGTTTTTCAAGGTTTAGCTTTTCAATTAAAGCTAATGCTATGTTCCCCTTATTCGTTGCTAAGCCAATGTGCCAATCTTCAATTCAGCCCGAGATTTTTTGAAAAATCTTACACTAATGCGCATACAGCCTGACAGACCTTCCCTTTCCTATAAGAACCCGTGATTTTTAAAAAATAAATAAATGAATTGTTAATATTTAAAAAAATCAAATTCTACATATTTATTTTAATTTTGAGTATTTAAATTATTTTGCATATTTAAATTTTATTCGTATACATTTATATGCGTATATATACGTGCGTTCATTTGTATGTCATACATATCATATTTATACATATTGCTTTTACATAGTGTTTATAGATTATTATATTTGATATACATAAACATGTATGCATAATATATACATACCACATACGTACATACATACATACACCATACACAAGATTATTTCTTCCTCCCTTTTTTCCAACCCATCTCCCATAGTTTCTCCAAAACCAATGAACCTCCCAACCCACCACAGTACTTCACCTTTCCTTTTCACAACAGCCTCTTGTAAACCCACACCTTACCCTTTCTACCCTGTCACTTCCAATCTTCCTTTCACCTCTGGTACAACCATGGCAAACCTCCCCACGCCACTTCCACCTCTATTGTTCCATTTCTTGGATTCTGTCCCAACCTTTGATCAATTCCTTTCCTCTTTCCTTATAAATAACATCCCTTTTGCCCTCATTCTCACCATAGAGAGATAGAGAGTAACCAGATGAGGAAGGCAAGAGTAGGAACCCAGAAGTTCCACTGTGAAGTTTCCATTCCAAACCAATTCCTCAATTTCCCTTTCAAATCCACAAATTAGTGTAAATTCTCCAACCATAATCCCTCTAATATATGTTTTGAGGTAGAAGATGAACCAGAGGTTAGTCGGTAGTTGGTCTGGATGACCGGTTCCACAATTGGGAAGTCAACCAGTACAGACGAGGTTGTCAATCGATAGGAAGTCAAGTGGTCGATCGGATTCACCTCTCGTACGTATCGTCCATGGATGTGACTCGGTCCCCGTTCTCTATGTGCATTAAAATCAAGCTTTGGATTGTAAGTTTGAATTGAAGGTTGCTGTGACCTTTTAGTGAATTGTAATTCTATGTGTCGGGCATCACACATTAAGATTCATCGCGTGACCTTCTTATTTCCCGTAGGAGCAAAAAGAAGTACCCTTATTTTGAAATACTTCACTTAATAAAGTCAACCCATGCGATTGACCGGTTGTTAATTTTAGTATTGTACTATTACCTCATATAGCTTAGGATTATTACAAATTGACCCCATCCTATATATTTACACATTAAATCCTGATTTTGGTAGTAACATATTTACTAGGGCTGTTATGGGGTACAATCACCCGGAACCGATCGGTTTGGGGTAAATGCAATCCAAACCGACCCCAGCCGAAAAACTGTCGATTTTCTATTCAGTAGTTAAATTGACCGAAATGGGCCTAGTAATTTTTTTTTCTAATGCAGCATCAACCAAGGGAAAAAGGTAGTAACCACCACCATTACTAATTGCACCCAGATTTTCAGATTTCTTAAACTTGAAATTGCACATTTGAAATTAGTGGACATAAAAATGAATGAACTACCTCAACAAAATACAGATTTTCAGATTTCAGAAGATAGAAATATAGATTTAAATCTTTGTTCCATAATCCATATACCATTTCGGTGACTTCAACAGTTCAACTACAATTTTTAGATTTTAGAATTGCACAAAACATATTTCCAAATTTCAGATTAACGATAACATAAACTGAATTTCCCATTCCAAATTTTCAATTGCACAAAAGATGGTTCACCACCACAAAATACAATCCATTGGTTAAGTTCACAAATACAGTTGGTAGGAATGAGAACAAATACAGTCTAGTAACAAACAAACTACGAAGTTGACTTCATGGGAAAAGCTGCAAGAATGAGAACAAAAACCT
This sequence comes from Arbutus unedo, assembly GCA_014822125.1. Taxonomy (NCBI): domain Eukaryota; kingdom Viridiplantae; phylum Streptophyta; class Magnoliopsida; order Ericales; family Ericaceae; genus Arbutus; species Arbutus unedo. The sequence goes on along the minus strand of JABCMJ010005046.1, from coordinate 27,981 downwards.
AAAATTAACTTATAATTTCAAACCAAGTATCATAATTCGATTGGTAGATCAAAATTGAAAATGCACTTCTCACCTCAAAGAAAACCATACCAAAGATATAACTTCAACATTTCTTGTTAATCCATATCCAACACATTAGAAGACTTGTTATCCTTTACTTCGTTGAGAATTACACAAAATAAGACACAACAATTATTCTTATTATTTATCAAACAAATACTAGTAAAATAAAGAAAGAAAACTAATAAGTAACGAGCCACTATACCTGAATTCAATTGTTTCAACTCATCTAGTTGTTTTCACAGACAAATTTGAGACGATTTTCTTAGCTATTGTTGGATACAAATAAAAGCTTCTGCTATTTTTGGAGAAAGAGAGCTCCAATATAGATCAAAGACACGTCTTCAGTGCTAAAGGCAGATTCTAAAGCAACAGTGGACATGAGAACAACAAGCACATCTCGTGTTATTTGAGAAATGATGGGATACCTATCGGAATTATGTTTCTACCAAGTCAACAAGCGAAATTTTTGACCATCTGCTTCATGAGGCTCCGCTAAATATTTTTTTAACTCCGACTTGCTTACTATATTGGTTTATTCCTCTAAGTGCATCTTAAAGTGAGATGTCAAAGAAACTTGAGTATCCATGTCATCATCCTTATCGCCATTAGAATACTTGTTGTTTGATGTTTGTCTCTCCTCTTTAGTTTTCACATTTGACACTCGTGTCACGCTTCACGTACCACTCAAACAATTGTGTAAACCCACCCTTCAACTTCTCAACCATCTCATCGACGGCTAAAGTATGATAGTGCAAGTAATTTTTTATGCACTAATCGACAAACAATGTTTATATCGAGGATCTAGAACAACCACATATAACAACAACTGATTAATCTTTTGAAATTATCCCCAACACTTCTCAAACTTACTATGCATATCACTTGTCAAAACATATAAATCAAGATTCTTATTTCCGCAAATTTTGATGATTTCACTTTGAATTGACACTATTTGATCAAAAAATTCATTGTAAGTGACATGCGAAGATCTAGAAAATCGTAACGTTGCCTTATAGAACATTTCTAGAAACTTCACATACGACTTCACTTTTTTCCAATCACTAGCATTTGGTGGTTCTAATCCAACGCCTCTCCCTCTCTCTTTACTTGTCCCTTTCCCTCTTTCTTTTGCCTTCTCAAACTCAACAAAATCAAGCTCATTAGTTACATTACCATTCACATCGTCAATAAAATTAACATCATCAAAATTTTCATCAACTTCATCCTCTCTTAGACTTGTTTTGAAGAGTGTGTCGTTACTTAATTGTTCAAAAGCCTTTTGGCAGACTAAAGTTCTATCCAATATGAAATATGTGTAGTTCTACCGAGTGGCCACATCGAGACAAGGTTTAAGTCTATACTCAATCTTTTCTCTTTCAACACAAGACCAAAATTCTCTCATCCTAATTGGAGAGGATCTCATATACCTTACAATATTTCGAACTATAACAATTGATGAATCAATTTCTTTTAACCCTTCGATGACAATTAGATTCAAGATATGAGCATAACATCTCACATGCAAAAACTCATGGTCTAAGATGGGTGTTTTCCTATTTTTCTTATTCTGTTTCAAATAATCAACCAAAAGATTGTTAAAACTTGCATTGTCCATAGTAACCGTAAATTTTTTTGTCAATTCTCTAATCTAGCAAGTATTTCTCAACTATCTTTCTAAGCGTCACCCCTTTGTGATTTGGAACAACACAAAAATTAAAAATTCTCATTTAGTAATTCCAGTTGATGCCAATAAAATAGGCAGTGAGAATCATATAATTGAGATTTTGGATTGAAGTCCAAGTGTCGATAGTTAGACACTCTTTGACTCCAAATTAATTTCTTCAATACTTTTTTCTCATCACTAAAAATTGCCATACATTACTTTGGAATCGTTATCCAACTAGGAATTTTTATCCACTTGGGTCGTATCACATGCATAAATTGCTTAAAATCTCCACCTTCAACAAATGCAAAAGACAACTCATCCATTATAATCATTTTCACAAGAGCTTTTTTACATGCATTCATATTAAAAGTCGTTGACACTAGATTTGCAAATTGAGTTGTTTCCCCATCTTTCCCTTCTATGGGTTCAAAATCAAGAATCATTTAATTATATATGATCCATATATCTCTTGCTTCTGAGATAATTTGTACATCCATCTTCTAAATGAGCCAACATGAATTTTGCACTGTTATTCTTTGTATAGCATGCATATGTTTTCAAACACCAATTGCATTTTGCCCTAGGTCTATCCTCTCATCTATATTTATGAAATTGCAACCAAACAACTAATCTTTTATTACCTTGCTCATGCTCATCACCATCATCAACAACGGATAATTTCTTAGGTACTTGGTCAGCCGTCTGAGTTCCATCGTCAAAATCAACTTCAAGCACTTCATCTTCAGGCTTATCAGCCATCCTAAAAATAGAAAAGGTTAATTTCACTGCCCTCCCCTGAGGTTTCTCTCAGAATCATTGCCTTCCCTCACTTTTGAAACTAATATTTTTTCACCCCCCGGTTTAATTCTCTTTGTGAGCCGTTTGAAGTCTCTAATGTAAGCATAATAATTTTTAAAAAACCTCATTTTATCGCTCCCCTAGTTTTCTCTCTCTCTCTCTCTCTCTCTCTCTCTCTCTCACACACACACACACACGTGTTTTTTCACCTCCCCCCCCCGGGGGTTTAATTCTCTTTGTGAGCCGTTTGAAGTCTTTAATGTAAGCATAATAATTTTAAAAAAATCTCATTTTATCCCTCCCCTAGTTCTCTCTCTCTCTCTCTCTCTCTCTCTCTCTCTCTCTCTCACACACACACACACATGTGTGTGTGTGTATATGTATATATATTTCAAACCCATTTTCCCTCTTTTCCTAACTTCACTAGCATTTTTTTTCTTGCTCTTTATTTTGATTAAATTGATTTGTTATTTCATGCGTATTTTTTTTTACTTTTCATTATCAACAAATTAGTTAGTTATTTCATGCTTATTTTTTTACTTTTCATTCTAATCAAATTACTTTATTATTTTATGCGTATTTTTTTGCTTTTCATTATAATCAAAATACTTTGTTATTGCATGCATTTTTATTTTTTTTTTCATTATAATCAAATTAATTTTTTATTTCATTTGTATTTTTCTTACTTTTTATTTTGATCAAATTAGTTTTTTATTTCATATGTATTTTTTTCTTTTCATTCTCATAAAATTATTCAATTATTTCATGTGTATCTTTTTTGCTTTTCATTCTAATCAAATTACTTTATTATTTCATGCCTTTTTTTCTCTTTTCATTATAATCAAATTACTTTTTTACTTAATTTGTATTTTTCTTGCTTTTTATTTTGATCAAATTAGTTTTCTATTTGATATGTTTTTTTTTTTTGCTTTTCATTCTCATAAAATTATGCATCTATTTCATGCATATTTCTTTTGCCTTTTATTCTAATCAAATTACTTTGTTATTTCATATGTATGAAATAAAAAACTAATTTGATCAAACTAAAAAACAAGAAAAATACAAATGAAATAAAAAATTAATTTGATTATAATGTAAAGCAAAAAATGACGTGAAAAATAACAAAGTAATTTGATTAGAATGAAAAATAAAAATAAAAATACACGAAATAACAAAATAATTTGATTAGAATGAAAAGAAAAAAAAATACACATGAAATAACAGAGTAATTTAAGGAGAATGAAAAGCAAAAAAATTCATGAAAAAAAAAAACAAATTTGTTTATAATGAAAAGCATAAAACAAATACGCATGAAATAACAAAGTAATTATATTAGAATGAAAGTAAAAAAAAAAAAATACACATGAAACAATAGAATAAATTTATTAGAATGAAAACCAAAAAAAAAAATGCATGAAATAAATTATTAATTTGATCAAAATAAAAAGATAGAAAAATATAAATAAAATAAAAGCATAATCCAACGTTGCATGGCACGACTTCAAAAGAGTTGGTTGCAGCCATTGATTAAATTGTTCAACTACCAATTGATTCAAACTCTAAGTAAATAATCTATACATAAGAGCATAACCCAACGTTCGTATAAACAAGTAGAACAATAGGGTTGTGCCAATCAAAGTATTAGGCTATAGTGTGAACAATATTAGTGTATATCCAAATGCATTTACAATATCAGTGAATTCCAAGAAGAAACCACAAGATGCATTTACAACTCCATTAATCCTGAATCTGGATATCATTTGAATTTGGGATTGAAAATTAAATGTGTACATCCAAGTGTTTATACATACATACATACATGGGTGCGAGAAAGTAGAAAAAACTAAGCAAACACTGATTTTGAAAACTAAACATTAAATTGTGATACTAGCTCAGTACCTTGAGTTATGGACAAAGATTTGAAGATCGATAAAAATAATCAACCAAAAGACGATAGATAAATATGTCGGAGATCGACAAACGCCTGGTTGAAAATTAAATATAAGCTCGCTCTGAATTCTAAAATTGTATTCTGAAGATTGACAAGGGGCAGGCTGAGAGTGAGAGGCACAAGATTAACGAGAGAGGCGGAAATGTCGGATAGAGATTAGAGACAGAGATGGAGTGAGACTGAATTGAGAAGTGAGAGAGGTGGGAAGGAATCTGAAGGTGAAACCCTAAACCTAAACGTGTAATGATTAAAGTAATATCAAACTAAAGTAATAGCAACGCCTAAGATTAAATATGAATCAACGGGTAGGATTATTTATCTATCGGTTTGGTTTGGTCGGTGCACTGTAAAAACTAAAAAATTGAAACCGAATTGAGAGCTCTAAACCCATTACCGAAAAAACCAAAACCGAACATGAAAATTTTGGGACCGACCACACCGAATTTTTTTGGTCAGTTTTTATCAATCGGTTCAATTTTTCGGTTTACCGTTTCACTCCTAATATTTAACCCCAATTTATATAAATGAAGTTTTGACCCTATGATCATGCGTACTTAGTTCAAAAGAATTGGTTGCAAACATTCATTAAATTATTCAACTACCAACTGACACAAACTCTCAATAAATAATCTATGTATAAGAGCATAATCCAATGTTCATATAAACAAGTGGAACAATAGGGACGTGCCAATCAAAGTATTAGCTATAGTGTGAACAATATCAATGTACATACAAATGCATTTACAATATCAGTGAAATCCAGTAAAAAATCACAAGATGCATTTACAACTCCATTAATCCCAAATCTGGATATCATTTGAATTTGGGATTGAAAATTAGATGTGTATATCCAAATGTTTGTACATACATACATACAAGGGTGTGAGAAAGTAGGAAGTAGAAACTACTAAGCAATCACTGATTTTGGAAACTAAACATTAAACAGTGATAGTGTCTCAGTACCTTGAGTTATGGACAGAGATCTAAAGATCGACAAAAATAATCAACTAGAAGATGATAGATGAATACATCGGAGATCGACAAAAGGCTTGTTGAAGATTAAATATAAGCTAACGTTGAATTCTAAATCTCCGATTGTCTTCTGAAGATCAACAAGGGGCTACGTGAGAGTAAGAGGCGCGAGATTAGCGAGAGAGGCAAAAATGTCGGATTGAGATTAGAGACAGAGGCAGTAAGGAATCTGAAAGTGAAATCCTAAATCTAAACGTGTAATGACTAAAGTAATATCAATGACTATGATTAAATATAAATCAACGGGTAGGATTATTTGTCTATCAGTTCGGTACAATTTGGTCGGACACCGTAAAAACTCAAAAATCAAAACTGAACCAAAAACTCTAAACTAATTATCGAAAAAATCAAAACCGAATATGAACAATTTGGGACCGATCGGACCAAACTTTTTTGTCGGTCAGTTTGTTTTTCGATTTATTGTTTCACCCCTAATATTTACACACAATTTATATAAATGACATTTTGATCCTATGATCATATGTACTTAGTTCAAAAGAGTTGATTGCAACCATTCATTAAATTGTTCAGCTACCAACTTACATAAATTCTTAGTAAATAATGTATGCATAAGAGCATAATCCAACGTTCGTATACACATGTGGAACAATAGGGACGTGCCAATCAAAGGATTAGGCTATAGTGTAAATAATATTAGTGTATATCTAAATGCATTTACAATATCAGTGAATTCCAATAAGAAACCACAAGATGCATACAACTCCATTAATTCCGAATCTGGATATCATTTGAATTTGGGATTGAAAATTAGATGTTTATGTCCAAATATTTGTGCATACATACATACATGGGTGTGAGAAAGTAGGAAGTAGAAACCACTAAGCAATCATTGATTTTGGAAACTAAACATTATAGTACCTTAGTACCTTGAGTTATGGACAAAGATCTAAAGATCGACAAAAATAATCAACTAGAAGACGATAGATGAATACGTCGGAGATCGACAAAAGCTGGTTAAAGATTAAATATAAGTTAGCTCTGAATTCTAAATCTCTTATTGTCTTCTGAAGATCGACAAGGGGTTACTTGAGAGTGAGAGGCGCGAGATTAGCGAGAGAGGCAAAAAATATCGGATCGAGATTAGAGACAGAGGTAGAGTGAGACTGAATTGAGAAGTGAGAAAGGCGGGAAGGAATCTGAAAGTGAAACCCTAAACCTAAACGTGTAATGATTAAAGTAATATCAACCTAAAATAAAATTCATCGCAAATGACATATTTAGAGATAAAAAATATAATTTTATCGCTAACAAAAAGATATATTTCGTTATCAAATGGACCAATTTGGTGACAAAATATATACATATTCCTTGTATATTATATATATATACATACATATATATATGTATATATATATCTATATATATATATATATATATATATATTACATATCCATTGTATATATATACATACACACATGTGAGATTACATATCCCCTATATATATAATATAGTATCCTATTATCCCTTATCCCCTCCCTTATATATAATATATATTATATATATAACATATCTCTTGTCTCTTCCCCTCTATATTGAAATATTATATATATATATATATATGCATATTTTCTATATAGTATATACACACATGGGCGTATTCAATTGGTATAACTACAAGTAGATACTAATAGGAGAGAGAGAGAGAGAGAGAGAGATGTTTAGAATTTAGGGTAGAAAGAAAATGGGGAGAGAGATAGAGGTAGGGAGAGAGTGAGAGATGAGATAGATATGTTTAGGGTAAAGAGAGAAAGTGAGAGAAAGAAAGAGAAATTTTTTTTTTTTGGATTAATGATCCGATCAGAGAGAGAGAAAGAGAAAAGGAATAAAGAATGGAGAAAGATAGATGAGAGAGATATGTTCAGAATTTAGGATAAAGAGAAAAGGTAAGGGGGAGAGAGAGGTAGATAGAGTGAAGTAAGAGATAAATGAAAGATAGATTTTGAGTAGAGAGAAAGGAAAAAAGAGGGAGAGAAAGTGTGTGGAGAAAGATAGAGATGGGAAAAATAGGTTTAGGGTTTAGGGTTTTGAGAAAGAGGGAGATATAGAGAGAGAGAAAGAGGGGAGAGAGTGGGAGATGGGATAAATAGGTTCAAGACAAATATAGAGAAAGAAAAGAGTAATAATTTTGAATTAATTATCCGATCAGAAAGAGAGAAAAAGAACAGGGAGAGAGAATGAAGAAAGATAGATGACAGAGATATGTTTAGAATTTAGGGTAGAGAGAAGGGGGGAAGAAGAGAGAGGTAGAGAAAGTGAAAAAAGAGATAAATGAGAGATAGATTTATGGTTTAAGATTTTGGATACAGAGAGAGAGAGAGGGAGAGAGTGGAGAGATGAGAGAGATAGATTTAGGATAAAAAGAGAGGAGGAGAGAGAGGGGGGGGGGGAAGGAGAGAGAGAGAGAGAGAGAGAGAGAGAGAGAGAGAGAGAGATTAATTTTAACATCTATTTTTTGAAAGAAATTTGTTAAATATATGTTATATATTGAAATATTTACAATACTTTATGAAAGTTAAGGTTAGTGCAGTGGTCAGAAAGGATGTGCATAAAATATTGGTTGCGTGGAAGGTCTAATGTTCAAAACTTGAGAAGAGAAGAAAATGGTGTTCTGGGTTAGAAAAATCAAATATTGGGGACAAAAAATATTTCTTGTAGAATATGTACGTTTTAGCGACAAAATATTTCGTCTCTAAAACCCGATAATGGCAACGAAAAAACTCATCCTAATATGTTCTAAAAATATTTTGTCGCGCATACAAAAATAAAACCCAAATTCACATTTGTTTCTCAAGTTTCGGAAGATCTTCAAATAGAACATAATAGGTGAGAAATTTTATTTTTCGTCACTAAGACCTTTTTGCGTGAAATTATATGCGACAAAAGTTCATGACGAAAAATTTCATTACCGAATGGGTTAGTGACGAAAAATATAATTCTTACGACAAAATTGTTTCGTTGTTATAAACTAATTTTGTTGTAGTGAATGTGAATAACATAATTCGATACACTCATTTTATTTTCAAATATTCTAATATGTTATCAGAGTCGTAAGATTTAAGCCTCATATGACATTCGTTCTTAGGAAGGCGTCGAATTCTCATCATCGTCAGCTAAACATGCGCAATATGCTCGTCAAACACAATTTGTTTTAGTTTTTCTATTTGTTCTCCTAGTCCACCTGCCACGACCTTTTCTATATCGTCGTCCACCATGTATTTTCAAGACACCATCCACCTTCACCATTGACATTGTTTCTTTGCTGGTCTCCTCTTTACCAATAGTGTTTATGCGCTCTTCCTGTAATAACCCAAGAATTTTAAATAATTTAAAATTGATTAATAATTAATATTTATCGTTTACATCTGTGTCTTTAATTATTCTTATTTAGAATTTCAAAATTTTAAAATTTGGGGAGGCCGCTTGAACAACCTCAGGACCATTTGAGCAAGCTATCAATCTACAGAATTTTAAAAATTAAATCTTTTAGAGTTTTTGAGCATTCATTGATTTCAATTCGTATTTTAATGGAAAGAATAAGCGATAGCGTTGGATTCCTTGGAGTTAAAGGAATCCAATGCGAAATAATATGACTTATGTAGGATTTTCATGAATTAAAATAGTAATTTTTATGATATTCAATTTGGGGGTTTTATGGTATTGATTTTCAAAATCAATTTGAGAGTTATGGGGGATTTTAATCTATAATCTATATAAACATAGCTCTAATCCTAAGAAACTTTGCACTTAAGATTCGTAATCAACTTACCAAAGAATGTTTGAGAGATATTCTCCTGTTCTTGAATGATCTTGAAGGAGGAAAATCTAAGGCTGAAGTTTTGTTCATATTTTCTCAAATCAATCAAAGTTCTTTGTGTTATTCTTCGATCGATGTAGGTTTCTTTACCTACCAACCCTTAGGATTTTCATTTATTCGTTTAATTTTTGTTTCTGTTTTAAAAAACATGATCTAGGGTTTTTAGTTCAAAGTAAGGATTGAAAACTTGAAAGTTGCAAATTCTAAAAAAAGAAGGCTTGCTCGAGCGAGCTCTACTGAGTTTGGGTTTGATTTTTCGGGTAATGTTCTCTACTGAGTTTCATTACTCACTTTGCCCCTGACATTTCACTCCATATGAGAATGTGCAGATAGGGCTTCCGCCACAACAAGAAGAGTCGGTGGCCGTTGAGAAGGAGTTCAACACATGATTGTCTTACCTTTAGTTTAGTTAGCTCTGTCATTTGATTTGAATACATATAAACCCATAAGGGCATTTCTGTCTTTTCAATTCAGACTATGTACTTATTTCACTTTCCACTGTAATAAATGAGTTTATCTTTTTAATAAATTGTTTTGACAAATAAAATAATATTAAAAGATTAAATAATGTTATCAAAAATTGGAGCGTTACACTTCCATCCTTACTTTTGTGTTGTTCTTTCACCTAGAAATCTTACAATCATCGACCATGACTATTTAAATTGGCTAGCTCAGTTAGATTTTGCCTTGGATCTCTTTTGTCCTACCTTTTGTGCAGTTTTCGCCTTGAGATCTCAAAGTTTGATCACGACGACTATGTAAAACTATTCGGATGTCGCCATGGATCTCAGTAGCTTCTATGCGCTCTCATCTCGGCCTATCCAATTTATCCACCTCAAAATGTCACTAGCACTGCCTAGACATCTTCCTCTTTGATGCGGTTCCATACTTGTCTTTACAAATTCAAGTCGGTCTCTATGATACCCTTGAGTTTGGGGGGTGATATTAATGTATTTTACTTTTCTATTTTATCTATTTGCTTAATTGTCTAAATTTTCCTGCCTTATTAAATAGGTTGCTTAGAAAATTACTCAGTTCTATACATGTATAATGCTAGCCCCCCTCCCTCTCGTCTGATGTGAACAACTCAATCGAATTCAATTCTCATCTTCCTAAATGTTTTAACGATATTATGATGCTTTTTGTAAGATTGGTTGTTGATTTGCGTTGTTGATAATATTCATTTAAAAATTATTCAGTTTAAATAGTGCACATTATATGTCTATAAATATATTCTCTATGATTCTGATCCAAAATCTAATATATTTAATCCAAACTTGTTTCCTCACAAGTCAAGAATGACCAACAGCCTACCAAAGTTTACAGAATTATTATTATTACGTAAACTGCAAAATCAAATATTTTATGGAGAAAAAAAAAAGTAGTCCATTATTGACTTAGTTTACATCAGGTTGAGTTCTATTGTAGTATACATAATCAAATATTTTATAAGATACTTTTTGAATTTTATTTAACATGGCTTCTCGAATTAAATTAGATGGGATAAAATTTCTTTTAAGGTCACCAATTAATTGTTGAACACGTCACCTAATTTTGAGAGTATACAAGTACTGTAATATAATCTTGATTCTCTGCAACTCAAATTATAGAGTGCAGTTATAGTTTGCCCTGTTTAAAGCTTAAAACAGGCCCATATCGGTAATTTCATCTTATAGGGTCTTTTGGTAAAATCATCGACCCTCTGATTGAATCACTTTTATATCAGGAAAAAAATACACCATATCAAACTATTTGTTTTTATTAAGAAAAATGCGTTTCGATCAACGACTAACAAAGGTATATATAGTGAATCGAATAAATTATTGTTTTAAAAGATTCAAATGAAACGTGTGATGGGTCTGCTAATTTCTTAATAAGCATCGAAGGGTAGGACTTGTATATTTTTTGTATGATTTTTATTTTAAAAATTGCTCTACAAATACACCAAATAGATAAAAAAAAATCATTTATTTTTTAATACGAGTATGAAATACCCATTTTCACCTTCCACAGTTGCAGAGGACGGCTATTTTGTGTATTTTTTTTCATCTCACATAAGATTTAAAAAAGAGACTAAAATAGTAAAAATTGCATATTGAAAAATGAAGTTGGGAATTCCATTAAATTTCAGGCAACAAAAAATTATTAAAAGTCGAATAATTGTTGAATTAGTGTCAACAGTTTTACCGGCTGGTCTTTCTAGGTGGGCAGTGGGTAGGTCTGCGCGTGTGAATGTTCATAGCTTCCCGCGGGAAATATACTATATGCATATATCTATAATATGTATAATAAAGTCAACTTTTTTTTTTTTTTTTTTTTGATTTATAACTAAGATAATGACGGAGAACCCACAAAAATTTCAATTATAAATTGACCCATCAAGCTGTGAGGATTTCAGTTGGTGTTGAATCTCTCTCACGAGTGCCAAGCCTCCTCCCACTCTTTCGAACGGTAATTTAGTTCTTTAATTTTTTGTTTTCTCTATAGTTCCAAGTCCGGATCTCTCATCCACGCTTTTGATTGATCTTCAGATTTGGGTTTTGCGTGGTTTTGGAGTTTGACAGTGTTATGCTTTGTGTTTGCTGATATAATTTGGGGTTTGTTTGTTTCGCGGATAATTGTTGGTGTTTATGTTGTTAAATGTTGTGATCTGGGAATGTAGATCTGAGTTAAAATGTAGAGTCTCTGACGATTGTGGGTTTTTTAAAAACAGGTTGCAGAAAATGGCAAGGAAGAAGATCAGAGAGTATGATTCCAAGAGATTGTTGAAGGAACACTACAAGAGGCTCGCTGGAAAGGAATTGGGAATTAAATCGGCACAAGTAAGTGCAATTTCTTTGTTTTTTATTCTTATTTCATCGTAGATCTATTTCATGAAGCCCTCGTGATTGATCTGAGGTTCTGGAATTGGTGTGGTCTTGGAAATGGATTCTCTATTTTAGCATATGATGTTAACTGTAGTTACTGTACACAAGTGGGGTTGGCCTGTTGGTCAAGGGTTTGTTTCATTCGGCTGGTGTAAACTCTTATGGGACCGGTCTATATAGAGTTTTGCTCTTACTTTAATTGTGCACCTCACTAGTAGACGGTGTGATTGGTCCCAGAGATTATTCAACGTGCGTGCAGCCTGATTATACACAAACTTTTGGTTAATGGAAAGATAATTCTATTACTACAAGTACTAGAAAGTAGGTTTACGGTGGGTTAGGATAAATCCTACTGTGCATTCGTTACCACGTTCTGGCCAATTGCTGTCAAGTGTGAATTGAAGAACACAACAACAATATAGGTAAAAAGTCATTCACAAGACACCAAGATCTATGATGGTCTGCGTCTTCCCAATGCAGTTAATAAGTTCTTTGGGAAGAATCACACCAATCATTTTAGAGACCTGTTATTTTAGCTACTGGATGGTAACTGGAAAATAGAAATGAATGTTACTAGTTCTTGTCTGACCATGGAATCTCTTCGACTCTAAGCCAATGTTTAGAGGCCCGGATGGCAATAATCTCCGTACATATCTTCAGCAGTCACCATTGTCATTAAGATCCGTGATCTCATTCATTGCTAGTGATGTTACCATGTCATCGTCTTAAACTTGACACTTAGTTGGCCTGGAGAAACTTGGCACTATTGGATAAAGAAAGCTGTATCTGGGAGGTATCAACGGAAAATTTGGAAGTGTTGCAATTGAAACTGGACCGTGGAATAATTATGGAAAGACTGCCAAAGTGCCAACTTAAGACCATTGAACCACTCAAATAAGAGTAACTTTCGAATAGGAGTAAACATTACTTTTACGGGAGTATGCATTTGTTTCTTAGAACTATCAAATAATACCTTGCATGTCGGTAACATAAATTCCTACCGCATGCAATGTTTAAAACCATCTGGTCTCCCTTTCTATTTGTATGATGCCTGATTGTTTAGAACTATTGAGAATTTGCTCTGATCTGTATTCATAACTACGAACTGACGCCCATATCTTTGATGGCTTGATTTTTCTCATTTTTTTTAAATAAAGAAGTGCAAAAGGTGCTTGAATAAATCTTGATGGGTTTAAAAAGGGTTGCAATCTTCAATAACTCAAGACATTTGTTTATCCTCTTCTGCATCAGATAACAGAATCAACTGCTGTCAATGAGTTAGTGGAGAGGGAGCCTTGGCTATCATCTGAGAAACTGGTTGTGAAACCCGATATGTTGTTTGGGAAGCGTGGAAAGAGTGGGCTAGTTGCCTTGAACCTAGATTTAGCTCAAGTTGCTGTTTTTGTGAAAGAGCGACTTGGCAAAGAGGTAGTTGAAATCTTCCCTTCTTCACCCATTTCACAATTCAACAAGAATCAATAACAACTGTTTTTGTACATCTCTTTTAGTGTAGAAAATGTCCTGCTTATTTTCATCTATTTGGGTCAACAGGTTGAGATGGGAGGATGCAAAGGTCCCATAACAACTTTTATTGTTGAACCTTTTGTCCCACACAATGAAGAGTTTTACCTCAATATCGTGTCCGATCGACTTGGGTGTAGCATTAGCTTTTCAGAATGCGGAGGAATTGACATTGAAGAGAACTGGGACAAGGTAATTATGAATAAGATACCTGCTCTTTATTTCTACAGCCCAATGAAATCCTGTTCTTAAATCTTTATGGTTTCTTTCATCTCGTTATATCATATCCTTCCTAATTATAGAAAATGTTCCTGCTTTGTACAGGTTAAGACCATATTTGTCCCGACAGGGGTGTCCTTCACATCTGAGACATGTGCTCCACTTGTTGCTACCCTTCCATTGGAGGTAATTTCTGGGCATAGTATTACGTAATTATGTTAGATTCCACGTTGTTTGGTGTAGGCACTTCATATCCTCTTGATGTCTGATAATTAACATGACGTCTGTTCTCCATTCAGATCAAAGCGGAAATTGAGGAGTTCATTAAACAGGTTTTTGCTCTATTTGCAGGTATGATGAAAATCTGCAATATATGTTTTCCTTCTAAAGTTACCTAGTTAACATGACTAACTACTGATATTTCACTTTTACGGAATATTTTCATTTCTTAGATCTGGATTTCACTTTCCTGGAGATGAATCCCTTCACCTTGGTTAACGGAAAGCCTTATCCTTTGGATATGAGAGGGGAACTTGATGATACTGCGGCCTTCAAGAATTTCAAGAAGTATTTTCCTAATTTCAGTCATTTACCTTTTGAAGTATAGAAATCATGGGATTCAATGCAATGCCTTTTCTACTCTGGTCTCCTCACAAAAGTCTTCTCCTATTTTTGTAGGTGGGGCAACCTTGAATTTCCTATGCCATTTGGCAGAGTTATGAGTCCTACTGAGAGCTTTATTCATGGGCTAGATGAAAAGGTACAAATTGACGCGTGACGACTCCATTTGAGATCACCTACTGATAAATCTTACCTCTACGAAAGACAATAGATTATGGGGCTTCTTTTTTTATAAATCTTGTCCCCATCTTGTACGTAGACATTCTTCTTTGCTTCAAATCTCTCTCAATCTTACCGTTGTTATCTGGTGAAATCTGAGAGCTGTGAATTCTTTCTTTTGAAAAGTGAAATTAAGTACTACAGATTTGGTCGCCATTTTTCGTTGATCTAATGGCTTCTGATTTTGAGTGACGTGGCAGTTAATAAAGTCACATGCTGTTAATTGAAAATCCTTTGACCTCATACATGAGAACCGTATTTGACCTGGGTTTTTTATTTACTACCAGACAAGTGCATCATTGAAGTTCACAGTTTTGAACCCAAAGGGACGAATCTGGACAATGGTAGCTGGAGGTGGTGCTAGTGTCATCTATGCTGATACGGTACGGTTTTCATGCTTTATTAAATTGGCGTTTCTGTGGAGTAAGATGAACAATTAGGCTCGCTTCTGATATGCTAATTAATTTTCTTGATCAGGTTGGGGATCTTGGTTTTGCTTCTGAGCTTGGGAACTATGCTGAATACAGCGGAGCACCCAATGAAGAGGAGGTGTTGCAGTATGCCAGAGTCGTAATTGATGTAAGAACTACTTCTTTCCAATACTGATTTTGTGCTACAAAATTGGGCCAATCTAGTAATTATCTTCCAATGCATAGCATACATAATATTGCTTTTTTAGACGGCCTAAGAGCATCGCCCAAGGCAAGCCGTTTTTCTTGTCCTAAGCCATCATTTGCCAAAGGGTCACAAGAAATGAATCTGCCGTTTCCTAAGACAAATTTGGCATAAAAAATAAGAGTCATTTATTGCAACATTAACCTTGTGTGTTGCTATGTTTAAGCTTCAAATCTACCTGAAATAATCGGTTTTGATGGGTTGAAGGAAAAATAGCTTTGGCACCACCATATCAACTTTGTCGAAACTTAGCCAAATGATACTTAAGCAAGCCAAAATGAGACTTTCACTTCAAATAAAGATGGCTCAAACCATTGGAGGTGCTCTATATTGATTTTGGGTGCAACGGTCAAACGATAGCAATGAACTTCTCAAATTTTCTTTCTTTACTTTCTATCTTTTCCTTCATAACTTCGGAAGTAATCGCATGAATACTCTGCAGTGTGCAACTTCGGATCCCGATGGCCAAAAGAGAGCCCTTGTGGTAGGAGGAGGAATTGCTAACTTTACTGATGTTGCCGCTACATTTAATGGCATAATTAGAGCCTTGAAGGAGAAGGTGAGCTCATATTTTCTTGTGAGTCTGCTTTTTGCGAAGGTCATTCTTTCACTGTGAGCCATATTAACTGAATCTGGTGTTCTTTTACCAGGAATCAAAACTTAAAGCTGCAAGGATGCATATATATGTTAGGCGAGGAGGTCCAAACTACCAAAGGGGACTCTCGAAAATGCGGACACTTGGAGAGGAAATCGGCATCCCCATTGAGGTACTAATAAATGCTCAAAATTCAGAAGTCGCGTCTGATGGTGTTAAAATCATGGTAACGAGGTAAACTCTCTCTGAAAACAACACAGAGAGGGGAAAATCAAACTTGTGGGAAACTCATTACAAGTATTGTGGAAATAAGGACCATATTTCACGTTTCGATTCCCTCGTCGTTTCCGCTTCTGCTTCCATATTAGCAACTGTTGTTAAAAACTACCCATTTTCTGATGTAGAAAACATTTTCACCTCCTTGCAAGAGGAGTCAGCAAGTCTGAACTATTGTTCTCATTATGTTTCTCTTGTAGGTTTATGGACCTGAGGCAACAATGACTGGCATATGCAAACAGGCAATTGAGTACATCACTGCAGCTGCATAAATTTATCAATTTTGTTATTGTCATCACCTTTTTTTTCTATTTCCATGGCAAGTGTGTGTTGTGCAATTGAGTCTTAGTACCATCATAATTGCAATTTTCTAATTTGAAATTAGAGTTGTATTCTAGACATTGATAAAAATTTGGAAGCAATAATGTTCTACCCTATGTTCTTGTTAACTTCGCATAGTGTTTTGTATTTGAGACCTGCTGCAAACCACTGTCCTGACTATTGGATGGCTCTAACTCCTCCAAACATGGTCTTACAACGTGGTACTGGGTCGAAAATACCCAAAGATCTATCAATAGGCCGAACTATTTGTCCATTAATCGGGTCATGTGGTTCAGAACAACAGTATAATCACAAGGTAAATGATAATGCCTCCCCTGTCCCTTCCTCGGTTATGACTACGGACTCTGGTGTGGTGTCGGCCAACACCCTTCTGAGAATTAAATTAGTGATTGGGTAATTTTTGAGAGAATTAGAAAAAGGAAAGCTATTCTGGAAAGTCTTAGGCCGTACCTCTTCTTACACCCTTTCTCCATCCCCTCCTCTTTTTTTGGGGTTTGTTGTCACCGTATCCACGATGAGGTCATCCATTCCAGTCGTTTGAGAATCCTTATCCGTTCGGATAGGAGCCTTATCTCTTTTGATGTATGTATTGGATCGTATAATCCTACCCGGGGTATTCTAGAATACTGACCTCCGTGTTTCCTGCTCTGCAATTCTTATCCTTTCGAAGGGAGGGACTTACTTTTCAGTGTGGGTGCAGTCCAGACCGAGCAGAACTTCTTCCGAAGAGTCGAGAAGAATACAAGGGCAAAGCCGAGTAAGACTCCTCGTCTACCAGTTTTCACATATAAGTAAACTTACAGGTCGTTCCTATTTTTGAACTGATTTCTCAAGAAAAACAAGTCGAGAATTTTCACTTTTAGAGAGCAAAAAACTCTGACGCTACGGTAAGAAATTTTACACTGCACCTAAAAATTGGCAAATTAACATAAAAAATGTTGTCATGCAATCCGGATTGAGAGACGATTTTTAGGGTTAGTTAATCATTGCGGAATCGCAACACTTTATCCCGATCATAATAGCACGTGTGCCGTTATAATGTTGAAAATTTTCTCAATCTCATCTTTAAAAAGATTTTGCCGTAAACCCACCCGAACCATTAAGAAAGGTATCAATATATTCTTTCATACCAATTGCTCTGTTTTCTTAAGAAATACTTTTAAAGTTGAGATGATCTGTAACTTATGTTAGTCCATTCTTTGTGGACTAATTGGTTCATAATAATCTTGAATATTGGAACCCAATTTCTGACTCGTTCTATTATATGCCTGCCCACCAACTCATAGTCGTTTGTCCAACTTGATTTCTTGTACAATTAACTGGTCAATAAAATATTATTTTGCAAACGGTCTTATCTAAGAACTATATTCAACGGTCAATATCTAAAAGAAAAAATGAATTAATTTTGTAAATAAAATATTATTTTGCGGATGTTCTTATCCAGAAATTGTATTCAAAGGTCAATATCTGGACAAAGAAAGACGCTACGGTGCTATGATATTTTGTTTTTAATAGCTGAGATATCCGGTTAAATTTAAAAATACCACAATCTAGTGCCGATTAATTCTCATGATTTTAAAATTAACGACCAAACAAACTTTTAATAATTGGTTTTACCATTGCAGGCCTCTCTCTGTCATATGTATCTTGTTGTCCTCTAATTAATTTTCCCTCCTGTTACTGTTAGTATATAGTTCTTGATAATTGCAGTGTAATTGTTTGTCGATATTTTGGTTTTGGAATTACGGTTTGCTTTTCGTACTTTTGATAAGGTGCTATTTGATAAAACTCAAAGCCGAAAACTTAAAACTGAAAATTAAGTATTAAAAATTGAATACTAAATTTTTTAAGTATAAAAACTATTTGTTATGTACTGAAATTTAAGTATTGAATTAATTAAGTCGTTTGGTCTGCATAAGGAATTGAAACTTAAAGTTTATTTGTTTTTCAACTTATCCCGCAATAAATCTTGTGACACACCAAGCCCTACTTGATGTAGTAGGTATCGTGGTAGTGATGGTGGTGGTCAGAGGCGGTGGTTGGTACAATGGTGGAGGATGGCGACGGCGACATCAATTAGTGGCGGTAGGGGTTAGTGGCGATAGGGGTTAGTGACGGAGGTGATTAGTGGCAGTGGTGGTTAGTGACAGTGACCCACAATATGGTGATGGCGAGTGACAGTGGTGATTAGTACCAGGTGGTACAATGGTGGTTAGTGTGGTGGCGGTGGTGGATAGTGCCAATGGTCGGTAGTGTGGTGCTGGCGGTGGCGGTGGCGGTTAGTGACGGTGGCGGTCAACCATGTGATGGTTAGGAGTGGTAGTTAGCAATGTGGTGGTTAGTGTTAGTGGTCGGCAATGTATTGGCGACAGGTGACAGTGGTGATGGTGGTTAGTGACAGTGATGGTCAGTAACATGATGGTTAGTGGCGGGTGGTGGTGATGGTGGTTAGCAGCAATGGTGATTAGTGTGGTGGCTGTGGTGGTTAGTGTCAGTGGTCGGTAGTGTGGTGGTGGCTCGGTGGCCGGTGGTGGTCAACCGTGTGGTGATTAATGGCGGTGGCGAGTGGCAATGGTGGTGGTTAGTGGCGGGGTGGTGATGGTGATTAGTGGCAATGGTGGTTAATGTGATGGCAGTGACGATTAGTGATAATGGTCAACAGTGTGGTGGCGGCGGGTGGCGGTGGTAGTCAACAGTGTGACGGTTAATGTGATGGTTAGCACTGTGATGGTGGGTGATAGTGGCAGGTGGTTAGTGGCAATTGTGATTAGTGTGGTGACAAGTAACGATGTCAGTAGTGGTTAGTGCCAATGATCAGCATTGTGGTGGTGGCGGCGGGTGACAATAGTGGTTAGTGGCAAGTGGCGGTGTGGTTAATAGTGGTGATCAGCAATATGGTAAACAGATTTTTTTTTGTAAAAAACTCTTTTGAGTGTGTTTAACTTTTTTAATTAAGTAGGAGTAGTTATTTAATTGTTTACTCTTTATTTTTAATAAAGATTTAATATATTAAGTTTCTCAAAATTTCGTTATCAAACCGACTTAATACTTTTCTATTTAATTTATTTAGTTTTAAGTGTTGAAAATAAATTATCAAACAACTCCTAAAGTCTGTCAATTAAGCTGACTTCTTTGAAAGACAAATTATATCATTCACTAACCCAAAAACATAAGTATTAATAACACATGAATAATATTCGTATTTTAAGGATCTCTTTGATAATGCTTTGAATTATTTTTCCGTTTCTTAATTTTTTTTTTTAAATATCTAAAAAACATGCTTGATAAATACATTTTTTTAATTGTACACTATAAAAGTTCACAATTTTTTTTAACATTATCAAAATAACAAATTGGTGGTTTCACTTATTTGAAAAACACGAGTCTATCATAGTCATACCTTTCTCTCCCTCCCTCTATTTTTCCCTCCATACATGCTCAACAGCCCGCCATAGCCATGACCAGTCTTTCTCTCCCACATTTCTCTCTCTCTCTCTCCCACTCACCCCTATCATGATTGTCTCCCTCTCCCTTCTCTCATTAATCATCCATCATAATCATGACTCATATCTCTAATCACCCTTGCTTTGTCTCCTCAATCACCCTAATAGTCACGACTGGTTTTTTTCTCTCCACCCCTTTCTCACTCTCAACACTCAACATAGCTATTAGCTCCTCTTTTTCTGTCCATCTCTCTCTCCCTCTCTCTCTCTCATGATTTTATGTTCTTTGTAGCATATAGTTTGTGGCTTTATTTTAATAATATATATTGTAAAAAAAGAAAAAAACCAAAAAAACTACCAAAACTATAGTTTCATTGAATTCATTTATTTAGATATCATTCTCTTTTCTTTCGTTCAACCCCCTACCAAAATCCAACCAAATCATATGCAGGAGTTGGTGAGGAAACCCAATACTTCCTAACAACGTACGACTCTATTCTTTGCCGTCAGTTCGTTGTCAAAAGGTCTTTTCAGGGCGGACTAATTCCATGTACAGGGACCCCTTCAACAACAAAACTACCTAAATGGGTCCTACCACTAGTATTCGACTATAAATTTGTACTAGATAATATTTCAGAACACCTCGGCTAGTTAAACGGTGAGTCATTACCTTGTTAGGAAATGTTTCAAACTTTTTTGAGAACAAAATCATTGAGTGTCCAAAATTTTACGTCATTTGAGCTAACAAATAGAGAATTGTCAAATAGTTCCGTGCCGGAAAGGTTGGATGAAGTGTGACGAACTATCGTGTTTTGTGAGATTGATGCTGAAAGCGCCAAATGTGGCATGAATGGTTTGGAATATTATTAGAATTTGAAGTGAAACTCGTGACTTATCATATTACTAGAGGCCGAGGCACAAACAATACATGTACAAATCGAGTGTCATCAAATACGTGTGTGATATTTGACTTCGTCTTTCACAGGGTAACTTAAATTTTAGTTTTCTTAGTCTCATTTTTAGATTTATTGTCTAACTCAATGGAGAGAGAGAGAGAGAGAGAGAGAGAGATCATGCTGGGGCTTACAACTCTAATGCATGGAAGGAAACACCATGGCAACAGGAAGTAAGTTACAGAGAAAGGATTACTACTGCCAAGCATGCTGTTGTAGAAGACGAGGGGGAATGAAACTACCCATTCTAACTAAATAGGAATAGGATAGAGACTTGATTGACCAGGTCTTTATTTTGTTCGTTTCAAGAATGAAGTTAATCGCATGTCGTAGATTTGGCCTTAAGTGCGAACATACCTAATTAAATGGGATAGATCAAAACAACACAGAATTATGCTTGAAGAAAGTGTCTTATTATAGTCTATGTTTTGAGGCGCCTAAAAGTGCAGTAACAGATTAAAAAATAAAATAAAATATTAAATTTTGAGAATTAATACAGGTCTAATTAAGTGCGGCTAAAAAAAAAAGAGAGGGAAAAATAGACAACAAAATGACATCGTATTATATCTCCAATAAAGTGCCTTATTATACCAAACCTTAGATGCACTAACAACTGTTCCATTAAAATTATCATGAATAAATTAAATACAAAAAGTTGGAGCTAAGTTCAAATGTCTCATTAGGTACAATTAAATGAGACATTTTAAAAGATAATGTCTCGTTAATAACTTGATAGAACAGCTTTAAAAAAATATCCTTTAAAAAGTGCCTATAAATTCTCATTTTGTTGTAGTGACATATCGCTTTAGTCAAATATTAATCTTACTTTGCTTTATTAGATATTCAAAATTTTAAACTTATATTGAGTGCAATATATTTCTAAAGATTTCACAAACTTACTAGAATGTTAAACAATCCACCGACCACGTAAATCTTCAAAATCCATCTTTAGACCAACTACCGGCAAAAGTTCTTTATTGTTGTTTGATATATGCTTAAAAATGATAATAACAAAAGTTTAGTTCTCTTGTAATGATTCTTAATGTCAGTGATGAAACATCGTATTACGATTTACGCACAACTAACGTATTCATCTTTCTAAGAATTTTACGATTTGTAACTTTCTCAGGTGCTTAGTATCTTTGAAATTAATAATTTTTCTTATTTAATTGATTAGATTTTGAACTTAAATTTTTTTCAGTGTTTTTTTACATACACAAGATTTGATCCAACAGTACACACTTCAAAAGATCCAATAACAATACACAATCCCAATATGAATGCTAAGTCATTATTCCGTAATGACAATTTTATTGAATTGTTTATTAATTCACAATCACCTTTAGAACATTAATTTGCTATGTGATAGATGTGAATTATTTTTGGATGATTATGGGAATAGATAAGGGTTGGTGGTATAGATAAGGGTTGGTGATATAAAACTTTCACGACAAACTTTTATCCTGCAGGCTTGTGGATGATTTGAATCTTTCCAATCATATATTATAAAATATTTTGTTGAATAGGCTTTGAATGAGTTGGTTTTGGCTCTAACCAACATATATATAATTACATTTTATTCTGTTTAATGGCAAAGACAAGACAAAGTTAATTTATATTTAAACGGTTAAAATAATATAATTTTAACGTGAAATACGATCTATTATACGTTGTACATAACAAGACTTGCGTATATTTAGGTGTCTCTTATTTAAAAAAACCATGTAACATTATATTATTTAGATACGACCACAACATAACTGTAATTGTACGTTCTGTATACACTTTCTTTTATTTGAGTCCGACCAAGTTACAGCTATTGACAACCTCCTTCCCTATAAATCACCTTAAGACAATAAGACCCCCCACACTATCTTCACAAACTCCTCAAATACCCAAATCATCTTCAAATAATACTCACAGATGGATACAGAGAATTGTAAGGAGGATCAAGAAAATCCAATGCATGGAGATATGCTGGAAGCAATCCTCTCCCACGTCCCACTCATTGATCTTGCTCCCGCTTCCCACGTCTCCAAGGCCTGGAAAAACAAAGTGTTCTCCTCCCTCCCTTTCAACAAACTCCAGCCATGGCTCATCGTTCATAAACAGAGCACTCTGTCCCCTTCCACTACCACCGCACACGCTTACGACCCCAGATCCCACCTCTGGATCCAGATCGCTCAACCTCCGTCGCTCAACCACGTCTCCACCCTCCGATCGTCTCATTCCAATCTCCTCTACGTACTATCACCGTCGAACCTCTCCTTTTCCTCTGATCCGCTTCACCTGACGTGGCACCACGCCGCCCCTCCTCTGGTATGGCGCTCCGACCCGATCGTCGCCATCGTTGGCAGCCGCGTTGTTATAGCCGGCGGAGGCTGCGATTTTGAGGACGATCCACTCGCCGTCGAGGTCTATAACATCGAGTCTCGCACATGGGACACTGGCGATTCCATGCCTGCAATTCTCAAGGACTCCTTCACGTCGACGTGGCTGTCCATTGCCAGTAACGATGTAAAGCTTTTCATGACGGAGAAGCAATCCGGTGTGACTCACACATTCGATCCCGAGACGAAGAACTGGTCTGGACCCTACTATCTACGTCCCGATGAGTCGATCTTTTACTCCGTCATTGTGTTTTTCGACGACCGTCTGATCTTAATCGGACTCAACGGAGATGCTGATAACTTGGAAGGAGTAAAGCTGTGGGGAGTGAATTGTGATACCTTTGAGTGTGAAGAGATTGGAGAGATGCCGGTGAAGCTACTTGAGAAACTGAAGAGCGAGAAATTTCGAGTTTCTTCGATCGGGGCTTGTTTGGCGGGAAATGCAATTTATATGTATAATCCCGAAATGGCGGAGGAAGTGTTCGTCTGTGAGTTCTATTACGGTGGCTGTAAGTGGCGGAGCGTACCGAATGTGGTTGCGATTCATCAGAATCGAATGGAGAGGTTGGTGTTTACGTGCTCGACGGTTGGGATCGAGGACGTCGACAAGGCGATGAGGTGGGGTAACCGCAGGTTTACGCCCTTGCGGTGGTAAGTTGGTGTACACAGTGCCGCTCCGACATTTAAGGTTGTCCAAATCCTAATTTCAATATTTAAATTGTCCAAATATCAGCTTAGCTTAATTGTTTACTTAGTATTAATAATAATTTTTTCTTGAATTTTTATTGTTTTTTTTTCATATTTATAAAAAAAATTATTGCCCCACGCCGGAAGGTGCCCGAGTCTAGAGAATTGCAGAACCTTCCCCGAGGCCAGCCCTGGGTGTACATGATAACTTCTCCAAGGAGTAGTATCATGTGTCATTTTATATGTTGTATTCTAATTAACAAACTATTTTAGAGAGTATCACATATTATTTTTATGTTATACCCTTAATAAATCATGTAACAATAAATTTATTGGGTCATACATCGACATAGAATCTTAATAAATGATTAAGAGACATATTATAACTCAATATTATGTGGTGGGGAGAATTGATCGCGAAGAATACCATGCAAGTAACATCATAAGATACTCGGAACATATTAAATAATTACTCTCTTGTGGAAAATTAGTTTTGGTCCACGAGAATTTAGTGATGATGTTGTAAGGATTTGAATTGCATCACAACAATGTGAGTGGCTTCAGATTGACTTGTGGACACATAGATAATCTAAATTTAATTGGGTGCATCAATGACGGAGTCAAGAATTTATTTGAGTTGAAACAATTATTGAACACAAATTTAGTAAAAAAGGCACTCTTGTAATAAGCAACGTTATAATAAGAAAATAATTTTTTAGTGGAGTAAGAATAAAATTAATATTTTTACAACAGGCGCGGACGAGTTTGTATGTTCTTGAATTTTCATAGTGCTTCATAGGAATGTTATCGAAATTGCATATAGTGCTTCAAAAATTGGAGAACCAATTATTTTTTAAAGGAGTAAATTAGCAATAATTTTTGAAATTGTTAAGATTTGAGACTTAGAGGTATGCTCTCTGTTAAGTCTCATGTTCGAAATCTCTCAGGCGTTATC
Source organism: Arbutus unedo (assembly GCA_014822125.1). Taxonomy (NCBI): domain Eukaryota; kingdom Viridiplantae; phylum Streptophyta; class Magnoliopsida; order Ericales; family Ericaceae; genus Arbutus; species Arbutus unedo. The sequence goes on along the minus strand of JABCMJ010005046.1, from coordinate 2,873 downwards.
AACTCATTTGGGGCCAATTTATACAGGACAAAATGCCCTTGACTTTAATTGGCCCCTCCGCAAGTTAACGGTGAGATTAATCCGCTAAAAATTAGTCGACATTAAATTTGAAGTAATTTCAAAACCGATCTGATATATCAACTAAAAAAAAGGGTGAATTACACTGATCTCCCCTGATGTTTATAACAAAACCAATGCCCCCCTTGAGATATCTAAAATTACTTTGACCTCTCTTATTTTTTAAATTACTATTCAATTACCTCTCTTACCGTAAAAATCTATCAAACGTCGTTCGATACGCTATTAAAACTTCAAATTTGAGAATTTTGTTGACAAAACAAATTATAACGTAATTTTTATCACGTTCAAAATAGCCTATGTTAAATTCTAGTGATTTTTCTAAAATCAAAATTTGGACAGATTATAAAACTCTGCTTGAATTTTGACTTTAGAAAAATATAAAAAAATCATCATAGGTTATTTCGAATGTAATAAAAATTATGTTATAGTTCATCTTATAAAAAAAATCTCAAACTTGAAGTTTTAATAGCGTAACTAATGATGTTTGACTGATTTTAACAACAATAAAAATAATTGCATAATAATTTAAAAAGTAAGAGATGTTAGAGTAATTTTAAAAATCTTAAAAAAATATTGTACTTTTTGTAAATCATTGTAATTCATCAAAAAAAAAAAAAAAGTAAACAGTTTTTCCCATCATTTAATCCGTCATTCCTTCATGGTGACAGTTTAGTACATCAATGTGGGAAAAAATATGCATAAAAGAAATTGAGTGCAACATGTGCTATTATTTTCAGCTGCTTTCGGCCTCCGCCACTCACATGCTTATGAAACTCTCCACTTGGAAATTAAAGATTGAATTACACATAAAAGTCTTGATTTTGATGGTAAATAAAGTAAAAGCTCATTCGAACCACAAAAATACATTTCAATGAAATGAGTTTTAAAATTATAAAAAAAATTTAGCCTTTTTTTATTTGGGAAAATTTACCAAAACATGAATTTATGATGTTAGTGATGTGGGGACCTATAAAATCAACGACGTCGTATACGACTTGCACGTATGACAAACTCGACTTGCTTTGATAAACAAATTGCGTGGACTAGAGAGTTATTTCAAATCCCTATGGGGGTGCATGTGCCTTCATAAATAGGAGCATATGTTTTAAAACACAACGATTATTAATTAAGTTATTGAAGTTCTTTTTTGTGAGTTGCATTGAGATTCAAGTATTGCATAAACAAAAACAAGTCATTTGAACATAAGAATTAAGCCACCCCTAGTGTATTTTTTTAACGTAATATTCTTGTCACCAGACGATCTGATCGCCGCCGTCGACAACCGAGGAATTGGCTGCAGGCGCTTTTGTCGTTTGTTACTACTGACTCCGTAATTCTTATTTGGCTATTTTAATATTTCATTTATCTTTTAGCCTTTAGGAACTGAATCTGTTCACTGTGTGCACAATTAACTTCATTTTTTTTTAATCTTTATTTGATTCTTGTTCGTTTCTTTCATTTAAGTAAAGTATAAATTGTACAATAAATCACGATATAACCATATAGGATCTTGAAAGTAAAATTGCTTTGAGATTTAGTTTGGAATCAATCTTGGGTGATTTTTCAGATTTGAAAAAACATCGAGTTTCTTTTTTATTTTTTGTTGCGTTATTTTATTTATAGTTAAATGAAATTCACACAAAATATTTGAATGTTCATTTTTAGTTAGTAAAGAATGATTATCATCAAAGCAAATATATATTTTTTGTAATTAAAATATTATAATTTTATTATTAGTATAGATGCAAGTCTTACAATACCAAGAACAAGTCAATGAAAAACATGGTGCTAATTATTATAAATAAGAAGTCAAAGTGAGTGGTTATTTGATGTGGAAGTCAATGCTAGTCTTTTTAAAAGAGTGCTATAGCACCAATTGATGAAAGTCAAATGTATATAGAGAACAAGTCCTTCATGCATCTTATCAAACAAAACACTAGCATGTACTCAATAATTTGTGACAACAACACAACGAGAAGATAAAATTAATATTTACCTAGTCTGGTCTAAATTAATTTTTATTCAAAAAAAAAATTTTGCTTTAATAGTGGCAAATTTTAATATTAATGGTGGAATTTTTTTTTTTGGGAAATTAGAAACTAGATATAATTAGGTATATATGTGACATCCATAGTCCCTGGGTCTTTGCTTGCTTTATTCATTCCTGGTGGTCTAAAAGAGAGAGTTCAAGCCTTCTTATTGTTGGAAAATCGAACGAACAACGTTCAAGCCCACAGCACCCCCTACGGATCTTGGGAATAATAGATCACAAACAAAACAAACAAACGTGTGTAATAGAAAAATAGAAACAAAAGAACGAGACATAAGATATATGTGAAAATTCTCAACACGAGGGAAAATCACGGGAGTCACATCAGTTCACTATGAATCGAATCAATAAGTATAAGTTTTCTCACAATCTCTATGAGATTTGTGTTTTCTCTTGTCTCTCTTTCTCTCTCTCGAAAACTTTTCTATTCTCTCAATATATCTCTCATTTTTTATTTAATATTTTAGGGAACCTCCTTATATATAACAAATTCAAAGCATCTCTTATGAAACCTCTTAAAAGATATATATATTAAATTCTTAAACATTAGAAAAAGATTTGATCCTAATTAGATTAATAAAAAACCAATTATGAAGATCTTGCGTAGGATTTTCCTGTATTCCCCTTACTGCAGGTAATATAAGACACTGTCAAAAGTTCACTTTTAACTTCAAAACACTAAATCAATCCGGACGGACATTCTAGTAGGCGACTCTCGTCTCAGTTTCATCAAAACCATTTT
>JABCMJ010005042.1:0-14608 GCA_014822125.1 Arbutus unedo | reverse complement strand
TATTGTTTCTTCGATTTGGGTTAGAGAAACAAATCGTCATTTTCATTTCAACATTTGTATTTAATGCAGCTAAAAATTATCATCAATATATAATCTAAATAATTCAATAATCTAGTTAGGTCAAGTTGGCCTTAAATAGCATTATTGTATTTGCTATAATTTGTATAGATAAATTTACTAATACATCAAGTTGCACATCAAAATATACAATATGCATACGTGGCATATTATTATAAGGTAAAATATAAAAGCAGATGCCATGAATTTTTATATGTGTTCAAATTAATAAATACCGCATTGACATAATGTGCAACGTATTGTGTTAGTAACATTGCTCAATTTGTATACTTTTAATCGAAAGATATCAATTAAGGCATGTAAATCCCAAGGAATTGATTCAGTGGTCAATATTTGAGACATAAGAATTTGTTCCTCCATAAGGTCTCATGCTATCAATAGAGTTATGTTAGGAACACAGATGTTTCGAATACATCTGAATATAGATGTGTTTAAAATTATTGAATATACGTGAGTCCCTTAATAATATATGAACCCCGCATCTATCCAATAGTTTTAAACACATTTGTATCCGGATGTGTTTGAACACATCTGCTCCCTAGAATTTTTTATTCTTATTGTGTCGGTTCATACAAATCTTTACGCTGAATTTAATTGGAATCCATGTAAGTGGACGGTGAATTAGTTTGTTAAAAATTAATCGATCTGCAAGTAAGCGGCACAAACATTCTAAATTATCAAAAAAAATCAATTAAATCATGTAAAAAAATTAATTCAAAAGGGGGGTGGGGGATTGGTGTAATAAATGCGGCCACGTGATTTGCTGACGGATTAGGATTTGTTACGGGGAGAGGACAATGGTTGACTTTGGCCGATTTTCAAAAAAGACACGACACGCGGGGTTTCTAGAAAGCCCACGCATTGCTCTCTCCTGCGCATTAATAAATGTGCAAGTTGATTTTTATTAAAATTAAAATATTTTATAATAATATTCAATCATTCATTTATACTGGCAGCTCTACAAATCTAAATAAATTATAACTATTAATTTTAAATTTGAAGAAAATTTCTTAATTTCTTTTACTAACAGAACCATCGAAACTCCAATTTGTATTTTTTGGTTGAGGGAATTTCGAGAACTGTAATACATTTTTCTGTAATGCAAGTAAAATAGTGTAGTTGTTCTGCCCATTTTACCCTTAAAAATGTATCGTTTTGAAAATTATTATTAAAATATATAGAATCAAAACGATATAATTTTGAAAATAAAATAAATAAAATTACGTTATATTATTTGCACTATACACATACTATAGAGAAATGTACTATAACCTCCTTAAATTTAGGTTGAGGAGGTCATTTCATGAATGCTCTCGCTCTCTTGAAACTAGTAATATAGCTTCATAACTTCAAATCTTGGATATTGAATGCGCTCACTCTCTCTCACTTAATATAGGATGCTGTGGTACCCAATCCAATGATTCGAATCCCCACGTACAATAGCATTTCTGAGGGACAGAACAAAAAATCAATTGATCCTATATTGTCTCCCACTCACCCGAGGACTCGGGCCTCTGCACAGCAGAGTCAATACTGTATATCAATATACGATATTATTTTAGACAAATTTTAATTAATAAAAGTTTTCATTTTTATGTCAAAATAATATCATTTTGATTCACAACACGTCTATTGTGTAGCAAATTCTCCTATTTCCTCACCTGATGCCACAAATTTGTAGGATCCTTATTTTTGCCCCGATCTCACAAGTAACGATTTTAACCTCTATCCCCACACCAATCGGAGAATGGATGTCCTCTCCCGATATCCCGAGCATAAATATCTGCCTCGTACCGACCTCATAGCAGTTACCTATCCATCCTTATACCTTTTTGGCTACCATAATGGCATGTTCCAGACTGTTCCGACCAGTACCGTACCAAATTGTGTAATTTTAAAAAAAAAATTCAATTAATATTTTTTTAAATAATTATACATAAATTGAGACCAAAATCATCCCTTTTCATGTTTGCTGATTTATTTTTAAGTTATAAAATTTTATTTTATATGTCCAATATCATTTTTTGTTAAAAAATATTATTGGAGAAATGTAAATTACTTTTTATTGATAAATTCAAAACAGTACGCACTGTACTATTAATAAAAATAATATGCTCGTGATAATAACTTTGATCTAGAGTCCCCCTTAGATTAGAGGCATCAATCTGGTACTTGAGGACTTTGCTGAAGACCCAACCAAATTATGAAATTGGGCTGGTGTTGGGTTAAGACAACTTAGTCATGAAAGCAAGATTGCACAGCTCAATAGGGCTCCTTTGAGCCATAGTTTCCTATGAGCTATCGAAACAGTGAGAATGTCTATTCCCCCTCCTCATCCATACTGGGTCTGACATAATTATGTCACGACTGTAAGAAAAAAACCTTGTTTTGGCAAGACACGACGCCTCGGAATCATATACTAAGATAAAGAGTATTCTGCTTTTCACGTGCATTCTACATTCAAAATGATCTACCCTCATTGAATTGAGGTAACCCTTCTATCCCGACACTGAGGTAACCTCGCTAACTTTACTAGGACGATCGAGATGTCGCCCTTCTATCCCAACATTAAGGTAACCCCCCAACTTAACTCCGATGACAAGAAACTGTAGCTATCCCAATTGGGATGATAAAGGGGGACATGAAGGAAAATGGGCTCTTTCTGGCTTTTTCCAAGATTTTCACTTTCAATAGTAACCATGCTTCAACTCTTTACCGACGAGAGGGGTGGATTGGGGAATGCCGGCAGTTCCCTTGGAATTCAAACCAGTTTCTCATTGGTAAGCTTCACCATTGTCCCTAATCCACCCCTCTCAAGTATGAATACTGACTGAAATAAAGTTAAAGAAGATTGCAACTGAAGCCTCGCAAAAGCCTATAAAAAGCCTAAGGTAGCCTATAGTCGACGTCTTATACAAAGGCACTACAAAGATACATGACTAGTTATGGAAAGGGTTTAGCAAGCACTTGATATAATTTGCGAGCTATGGCCTTTATCCCGCAGAATTGCTCCTAGGGACCATTTTAGACAATACAATATAGGCAACATCCAGTTCGAAGTGCAGTCCCAATTTGTCCTGTTATATTGACTTTAAAAAAGAAAAAACCAGTTCACCCTACAATTCAAGATAATCCCCGCTAATTCCACGCAAACGATTATTTCACAGTCGAAAGAGAGAGAATAAATTTCAACTCATCTTTGTCTCAGCATAAAATAACAGAGATAGACAAAAGAAATAGAACAGATACATTATTTGCTTCTCTTTACAGCTACTGCACACATATGACCCCATCATATACTATTGGTTTTTGCTCCGCAACATGTTATTAATCTGACCCATATCAGACCCATATTTCCCAGATTGGAATGTGAGATATACTAAAAGTTACAACAAAATCATAAGGTACCTAAAATATGAAAAACATTGTGGATGATAAGGTGAGAATTTCCACTTATAGTGACACTGCATAAAGACTAAGTTGGGGACAAAGGCAGCTACTCTTGAGTCGCATGATTAAGCTAATATTGAGTCGAAAATGCCAGTAGAGAGCGATATGGTTTATGTACCTCAGCAGTGTCAAACGAGCTGCACAACAGCGGCTATTCGTAAGGCCCCGTTTTGGAGAAGATCGCCCAGCTCATCGAATAACAAAGCGCTACGCCAACCCCATCCCTTGGGCGCTTTCGGTAAAAGAGTTCCTGTCTGCTTGAAGCCTCCGAATACCATGACCTCTCTTTTTGATGGGCAAATTAACTGTACCAGAAACAAAAACTAACTCGGCTTCAAAAAAATGAAAAGAATATGAACTTAACTATCTTACAAGTTACATGTGTAACATGACCTGTACAATACAGAAAATTCATCCAGAATGATGTGGCAATAACATGTTTGAAATTGTGAGCCAAAAAGGTGAGCATGGTGAGCCACAACGGTGAGCATTATGGATTGAATTGAAAGAACTACAAAAAGCCACATCCTTTTTGATAGGGAGATTCTGTACAGAAAACATGTTCAGTATCATGCAAACTCGCCTGATATCGTGCAGTAACCTTTTCGCGAGAATCCACGAACATGTGAACCTGAAAACAAAGGGTACAAACGCCTTAACTCTGATAGCATACTTCCAGGACTAAACGTAGTTGAGGTCATAGTTTATTGTTTCGAAAAAGGATGAAATGTTGCAGTCCATAGGCTTAGTCCTCTGTCTTTAACATCACCAGCATAGAGTGAGTGGGCAATACTGGCCTCCACCACAGGGGAGAAAAGGTGACTATTTTCAAAAAACAATTGTCCAATAGATTGCCTAGTATTCTGAGAAACAAGAACAAGGCTGACCTTTCTAAGGGGATCCGTTAGCTCTGCCTTCCGCCGGTGGAGAAATAATCCTGAATAATGCGAAAAATTAGAAGCGAACAACAAAACAAGAAACATAATCCGCATAGAACATACAATTCTAAGGCCAAATCCTTTAGTTAGTGGGAAGATTACCAAGGGTCCTTCGTCCTTGAGGGTCTTCATCATTAAAAGCCTGTACGCTAACCTATACGATTGAATAGATCCATCAATTGTTTTTCCTACTTTAAGGATGATAAGAATGACATCATAACCATCAGGAGATTGTGTTTCAGAAAAGCATCAAATGAAGTCTATCAAACACTTTCCATTTTATTACCAAAAGAAAAATACCTTCCATAAAGAACCAGCATAAAATACTTCTGGAGAGTGCTTGACTTGGCCATCACTGAGCCTGTGCACATCCTGGAATTCCACCCTATGCAACAAAAATTGGATTGTCAGCACATATGGAAATGGGTTTCCTTTCTTAGCAACTTCAGAAAGTAATGTCAGAAAAAATAAGTCATTGGTCATCCATGTGAATATTTGATTTTAGCGGAGAGGCCTTAGGTAATAATTGAGATCCCTTCAATTCAAAGAAGAGATGATGCAGGCTTCACCCATCTCTTTTAAGCTATTTCCAATAGCAAGATCGAGCGCAGTTAGCGTATGAGCTTTGTTAATGCTGTCAGTGATCTTTCTCCCCTTGATTTTTCTATAACTCAGGATGTCCAGGCCAATTTATGCACCTCGACGAATCTATGGGAGACTAATCCCATCTTTCTCCCCTTTATGAAGGCCCCTTGTTCCCAGAATGGAAGCCCAGAGCGCTAAAAGGTGGGGTAGAAGGAAGCCGACTTTTCAAATTTAGCAAACTGAAACTTGAGTTTTCAAAGCCAAGGCAATTACCTAAAATACAATTCATGTCAGAACAGACAACAGTTTGTTGGGTTGATTGACCATGTGTTAAGAGGAGTGGAAGATGTGGACGAAACTACGACCTTTACCAACAGGCACCAGTAAAAGAAAAGTGATCATAGAAGACCTAAATTGACGTGCAATGCTAAGGTGAAAATGGATATCACTACAGCATACTTAATTCATAATATAGCCCACAGAGCACAGTGCAGGAAAAGGATTCATGTAGCCAACCTTGGGACATTGTGGGACACAGACTCAGTTTGGTTTTGTTTATGCGGGAGATACAGTTGAAACAGTGAACAGCATAGCGTCGTAATACTAAAAAGAATATTTGGCTTGCTTCTGTCCAGACCAGTTCTAAGGAATCAATTATCCGATGCTCCAAAAAAATGATCAGGTCGAAAATAAGTGAACACGTACGAAATTAGTAACATAATTCATCAAGGAAACTACCTTGTTTAACATCTTCCCACAACATGTAATACGTAGATACTGGAAATAGGCAAAAATTAAACAGCAAGTCAGGAAATAACTCACGCAAAGCGGAAGGGAGGGAAGTGATTCAAAGGTGTTTTCATATCCAAAGATATAGAACTATTTGCATTCTCCCATTCAATTCCAATAGTGTGGTTCGGTGACCCTAGCATCTGCGCAGCAATGCCGCTATTAGTACTAGGCCCAGCAACACAAGGCCCTGGTCCAACAGATCTGCTCTGTAGATCCATCTCATACCCTCTCTCTGTTTGCTCTCCATGAGCACTACCCATGTTCACACCTTGGCTCAGTCCAACCAAAGCAGTCAAGCCATCACCAGCTGGGTCCCCACTGTGGTCACCTCTAGCTTCTGAATCATCATTTGCTAAAGACTGCTGGCAGTTCCGGTTGCCCACCCCAAATGGTACACGAGAAAAGACAAAACGTGTTGGAGGCCAAGCATCTGCTGGCACAAACGTGGTCCCACGTCCGATACCAGCTAAACCATCAATGGGCCCTCTCACATGAACTCTTACAGGCCTGAAGATGCCATTTCCATCACCTTGGGTGGAATCAGAGACAGAGACATTTCGTAAATTGCTAGGTTGATTATTGTGATCATGCCCTTGAACGTAATAACCAGTAGCAGCAACTCCACGTGAAAATCCTCCTAAGTGTTGCCTGCATGTGCAGGCCATACTGGCAAGGCAGCAATTTCTGCAAGTGTCGGCACCAATTTCTTGAACCCGCTGGCTCAAAAGCATCTACAAGATAGGCACACAATTTCAAGAAACAGAATAATAGGGCTATCAGACTAACATTGGTTGATTCTAGAGCAGACAACAGGTAGGTTATAGATTATTGTATCAAATGGGAAGAGCAGTCCTCCAAACTTCTGGTGCTGGCAGAGGTGCAAAAGTCTTACCCTATCTAATGGGTCGAATAACTGAAGTCTCCTAGGCCGAACATACCAACATGTGTGAAATAAAAGTACATAAATCGAGGCTCCATTTGTTTCAAAATGAAATACTTTACAATGGAAAATAATATTCCTGGAAAACAATTTTGCAGAAGACAATCTTTTGGTTTTTGCTCGACACTTGAAAAATATGTTCCAGAACAAAAGTTCAAAATTGGTCTGATGCTGCATGAAAGCATCCAAAAATAAGGTAGCTAGAGTGTCAAGGGCATGGGTGGAAATTTAGTAGAGGAATAATGGATTGTTGGGAGGGATGGGGTGTTGATTCCAACACCAGATAGTTTTACCACAAAGTCGACTAATAAGATCTTGCAGGATTGAAGTGGTTCCAAAAATGATTTATTGACTTTGTGGGTGTAAAAACCATTCAAGGCCTTAAGATGGAAATAATTTCCCTCTGAAACCATTTTACTCACCTTTTATCCAACCAAACACCAAAATGTGTCGAGCATTTTTGTGGAAAATACTTCACATTGGAAAAAATGGAGCCTAAGTGTTCCTGGTCTCTGAGAACCCGCATCATAGAAAACCCCAGATGGTTGGGAAATGTTCGAGATAGGAGACTACCCACGTTTAGCCCACGAGAGTTAATGTGAAACACCTTACTGGCTGCATCAAGCAAGGTGCCACCAAGAAGTAGGGACTCTTCTTGTCTTCTCTTAAGCATTTTGAACATTGCAACTAACAGAGGGATACAAATGCATATGAGATTTAGACCTGCAGCCAAAGACCATCATTGATAGCTTTGCAAGGGAACCCCAATTCTTCAAGATGTTTTCTCACATTTAGAAGTGCTTCAAAAGACATGTTACAGTATAAAAGAGAGCCTCCTTCAAAGATATTGACAAAAGCATCATATTCTTGCTCACTCACGCCACAGTTCCCTTGGGCATAACCTTTCACCTGTCTTCGACCCACTACCCTGCCACCCCATGATAAAGGAGGCATGCCACATCTTCCCCATTCACTAGGCATAAACCCATTGTATGAATTGGTCATTGCATTGCATTGCCTCTGGTCCCTGGAAAACCAACTATTGTTATTCACTTGGTAGCAAGATCCTTCTTCAGATGGCCCTTCCGTAGCAGCGTCACCAGTCAATCCGCTCGTTCCAACACCACTTGGGATCTCAAGATAAGAAGATAAAGATCTCACATCTTCCATATATGCAAATGAGTTACTTGATGAAAGCTGTTCAACATCGCAATCGTATCTTTGCTCCAGATGTGAATCCATGCGTGAAACTTGTAGCAACTGTTGTTTTGAACCTTGGACCCCAGTTTCAGAACCAACCACACCATCCGTAGGTTCAACCATAACACTACGAGTAGTAATAAGACCTCCAAGGTCATCTTTCAAACTCAAACACCCTAATTCAGATTCCACCTGTTTCTCAGTGCCGCTATAGATCAAGTTCTTTCCCTCTACTTTAGGAGAATCAGGACGAGAATTGAGTCCCATCTCAGTAGACAAACTTTCTTCCTCCAGGGGTTCTCCTTTGCACAAAGCACTTTTCGCAAGGAATGTGTAAAATGCCAATTCAAACCTTGTAATTGAAAAGAAAATGTGTCATTCAGCTGAATCGGAATTTAACTTTCTGTTAGTCACATAGAAGGCAGTTTGGATTCTCCTTACCGTTTCTCTTCACTAGGTACCCAGAGTTCATCAGAGGTCAGGAGCGCTTGCAGAGTTTGAGAAGAAAGTTTTGGAAGCACCTATAATTGAAATAAGAAATAAATTTGCATACAATACCAGAGTGAAATTATTATGCAAAAAGTACCCAATGAACATTTTAGAACTTCAATAGTATGCGAGTTGTTGTTACGTACATATAATGTCGCAAAATATATAAGATATTAAGTAGTGAAAAGAGCTATAGGGATTGGGCGATAAGACAATTCGGGCAGCCAATTGTCAATTCGCCCCATGAATTTTCTTAGGTTTGCTTGTTTGTTGGAAGTGGCTAGGGAAAACTTCTCTCTTGTGTATAAAGCAACGGTCACAGTCACTGGTTGTTCAAAACCAAGTCCTTTGCAACAATAACATTGTAGATTTGTAGATTTCTTTACACTAATGAATTGGCTTAGTTGCTTGTTTAACCACCCTAGTTCCTTGATAATGTCTCACCGCCTGCAACTCAAAAAGTAATGTCTCCTTCTCTCCTTCATTACCTCTTTCAACTCCATAGCACCACTTTGACAAAGGTAGCCCCAGCAAGCATTTCTAACACGCTCTCCATGTATACCATAATCTTGACTCTCCGCGAAAACCTAAATCACAATAGAGAAGTTAATAGGGTGCACAAAGGTAATACACAGTCAGAAAACACAGACATCTTGAACCTGATATGCGAAGAAGTTCGAAGTCCACAATTCAGATATAATGAAATCCGTGCAAATTGCACATAAATCCTGCATGAAAAAAAGGACAAAAATGGAAGTGATTAGTCAATTACACCATTAAGGATGCATAAGACAGAAAGATTAACAAGCTGCCGTATTCCTCACTTGCAGTAAATAGGAAAGAACTTCAAGAAACCTACACTGATTACAAGTATGAGATACCTGAAGGTCAAGAAAAGAAGCAGCAGCAAGCACACGAAATGCATTATCGTCATTAAGCTTAGGGTGATGCCCGTAAAGATATGCCAAAGCCATTGATATTGCTTCCACATTAACGTTCTTATCATCAACATGCAAGGTTACAACTGTAGCATTAGCTTCCTTCCAAGGCCCATGAAGCATGTTCCTGCCAGTAAATCAAATGGGAACTAATGAAATAAATGCACATAGTGATGAGTAAATCTTTTTTTACATACAAAAATATCTCCTCGATGATAGGTGTACACTAGTGAACGTTCACATGTCAAATATTAGCCTCCAAAAAGAACATGGCTTTCAGCTCACGCTTGAGCTGACTCTCTTTAGAACATAGTTTGGTTAGATAGTATGGTGCACTGCTATGATAGAAAGTGGGATGGGACAGATGACCCCACGGGAGACATCCTAACACCCACCCTAGAATCAGATTAGGAAAGAAGTGAAGTTAGCTTGGATGACAGATCATTTCAGTTAGCGAACACAAGTTGGAGAGTCACACGGGGTTCAGTTTGAGGATATGAAGCTGCCTCCTCTCTTGAGATTGGAAGTTCAGTTCAGTTTTGATGTCGACTCCCCAATCAGTTCGACTGCTACTCAAAAACAAAATAGTAGTCATCAGATAACTCAAAGAACAGCTATGAAGCACCAATACCGTTATGGCATACGGATACGGCGGAACAGAACGGCTAGGATGCGCCTTTAATTTTGATAATTATTAAATATTGTCTCTTATATATACACACGCACTCATATATAATTAACAACAAATTTAAGAATGAAGATCTTGAGCTAGGTGATGTTAAACCTTTAACATTTACGCACGGTTTGATCTATTCCCCAAAAAATTAAGCAAATGTGTCTTACTTGATACTATAACTCATATTCTCTGTTTAAATTTGGTAGTTCGGAGAATTACTCATCTTATCTTTTATTCATAATTAACCATCTTTCTATTTTCCTTTTTTTATTCATATTTACCTAACATAACTCCAAAGAGAAACCTGGTATTCTTCATTTATACATGTCCACCTTTACTATTAAACTTCCCATATTCCTCTGTCAACCATGACTGTATCCTTTCTCACTACCTTAATTAAGACCTTACTTCTACTGTTTTGAAGCCTTTTCCTGCAACGATGAGCTTGGCATCAGAATTTTCTAGCCAATAGCCGGAACATGCCTTTACTGCTCAGACAATCCAAATAACATGATAAACCTACATGGAACAGTATAAATACATACATAAACAAACAGTGAAGCATGAATGCTCCCGTTTCTTTCATACAAGTAACATATTGACATGAGCACAAAATTTGAGGAAACTGAAATACCAATTAAACTGTAGTATCCAAATTTGGCGGGCAACCATCCTGTTGAAACATAATTCACTGCGTCTAATATTCATTTCATTTTCCCCATTTTCTTGTCCCTTACAACGCAAAAAACACTGTCCAATTGAACTCCTTCGTGATATGGTTCTTACTTAGACTAAACTCTATCAAATAAAAATACTCACAAAAGAAGTTTAAGTGGAAGGAGGAAAGAGAAGGCATATATGGTTAGAGAGAAAGAGGAAGGAAAGAGGGGAGAAATAACCTATGCACTTACCCTGGTTTGTTGAGGAAATAAGTAGAGAAAGCTGAGGGGATAAATTCTGTTGTTTAAAGTTGCCTAAAATTTCCTTTGCTCTTCCCTCAATTTCTCTTCCACAAACATAAGCATGAAGATTTTGAATCTTCCCTAGAGTCTGTTGTCCAACAGTACCAACAGTGAAATGACTTGGCCAAGTTATATGGAAGCCTTGAGCCATGCTTCCCATGTCCCAAATTTGTTATAAGTTCATTCCCATGTTTTTGCAACATACCACAAACATAACCATTTGAGTTGTCTCGGTAACCTGTGTATATTACTTGGATATTTGTTCATACCTTGGAAAACAAATCATAACCTACATGCTCTATCATAAGATACCAAAATACCAAGTGTAGGATAAATCGGTATATAAACACCATAGTAGTGCCATTTTAGTCAATAACAGAACACAGGTAAATCAGCACTAAATAGCAATTCAATAAAACTTCAGCTAGAGAAAGAAACCTAGTATCCATTGGCACGCACTAACATCAATCGCATGCAAAATGGATTAACAAATTCACGGGACACAACAATTATGTGAAGAACCAACAACATATTGAAACCCCCCCTCCTCCTCTTTACAGGAAGTTTTCCTTTGCTCTTTTATCTCTTCCATTAATGATATCCTTCCTAAATTGGTTTTTTGTTGGGCTTGGTTTAGATGTTTCATTTTGCAAACTCTCGTGTAGTTACCGTAGTGTCTTGTTTTTCCATTCTTGTGATATATGTAAATATTTCATAGCAAATGGCCACCAAAACAACACGTTTCAACTATTGTGCTATTTGCAAATGAGTTCACAAATTCCAAATGAAAGGCAACCAAAACAAGAAAATATTTCATAGCAAATGCCCACCAAAACAACACATTTCAACTATTGTGGTATGTGCAAATGAGTTCACAAATTCCAAGTGAAAGGCAACCAAAACAATACAACAATTATATGACAAATCAACAATGGTATGCCTCATGAACTGTTTGGTTGTTGGACTTGGTTTAGACATTACTTGTTGCAAACTCGCTCGTAGTTAATGTAGTATCACGTTTTTTTATTCTTGCGATGTGTGTGTGTAGTCCCCTTCTAATGAGGGATCCTTTATTTTCCTAAAATAAGGACCTCGTATTTTCTGATTATATTTTGATGATCCGAGCCGTTCAATGTTTTTAAGGGTACCCACAAGAAATCAGTTAAAAAAAATATCGAAAATGACTTGATCCAAGAAGTTCTTCATAAACGCTGACAGGAACAGTTTTATGAAAAACGGCTTGAATTAAGCCCTTCCCGGTATTTGTTTGAGCCGATTTCACGCGGTTACCCTTCAAAACATGTTTTAAATATATTGAATGGTTCGGATCATCAAAATTTAATCACGAAATGAGAAGTCTTCACTTTAGCAAAATGAGGATCCCTCATTAGAAGTTTACAATATATATATATATATATATATATATATATATATAATATTTATCAATCCCCTTCTAATAAGGGATCCCTTATTTTGCTACGGTGTGGACGTCCTTGATCTAAACAATTTTTGATAAATGCTGACAGAAACAGTTTTATGAAAAATTGAATGGATCAAACCTTTCCGGATATTATTTTGGGTTGATTTCTTGCGAGTACCCTTAAAAACATGTTTAAACACATTGAACGGTTCAGATCATTATAATTTGATCAAGAAATAGGAGGTCCGCACCGTAGCAAAATAAAATATCCCTTATTAGAAGCTCACTCTATATATATACATATGTGTGTGTGTGTGTGTGTAAATATGTCCTAGTAAATGGAAAGCAAAACAACTCAACCCAATAATTGTGATAATAGCAAATAAATTCCTAGCGAAAGGCAACCAAAACAGCACAACAATTAACACAAGGGGTTGGCCTAGTGGTTAAGTCCCAGACTTGGGAGTTTTCTTTCCTCTCAAGTTCTCAGGTTCAAACCTATCAGGTGTTATTGTGTTATGAACTCTTATGGAGGTACAATGTTTTGTCCTGACTTTAATTGGGTCACTCGCTAGTGGACGGTGTGATTGATCTCCGGAGATTAGTCGTAGTGCACGTAAGCACGTTGAGATATAAAAAAAATAGCAGAGCAATTATAAGACAAAACAACAATTGCATTCCCTGGGCGTTTCTCTGTAGCTCTATCTCTCCCCATTATCACATATTTCCTGGGTTTGGTTGTTGGACTTGGTGTAGACATTTACTTATTCCGCACTCTCCCGTAGTTAATGCAACATATGTAAATGATTTTCCTCCCTAATGGCAACCAAAGTAACAACAATTATAATGACTAACCAACAACATCCCCTCAGCCACTCAACCCCAAAACACCCAATCGCCGAAAATACAAATATGTAAATAGATACGTATGTATACCTGAAGTAGGAGCTGCGGGAGAGGATGAGGCGGTGGAGGTGGTAGGTGGAACCCATGGCGTGGACAACGATGTCGGAAAAGGAACCATTGTTGAAGCCTTCGAGTTGGATGTGGTCGCAGAGGGATGTTAGGTTACAGTCGAGCGCCCGAAGCTCTCCGCTGCTCCGATCGTTGTCGGATTGCTGCGATGATGACGCCTGTCTCCTCATCGTCTCCGTTGTCGTCCCTCCTCCTCCTCCGCCGCCGCCGTCGCCGCCGCCGTGCGCTCGCTGCACCTGGTAATGGGTTTGCGGATCCATTTCTCTCTCTACAAAATGCATGGTTTTAATGCGGGGAGATAACGTAGATCGACGCCATTTCTGAAGCTCCGTGATACGGAGGGGGGAATTGCAATAACTAACTAATTTGGTTGATATTTAGAGGGATAAGGGAAAAATTATTCCGTGCTCCCCGTTGCCTTACAACACCACAAATTCGTGTCGAGACAAGACGAGACGAGACGAGTCGAGTCGAAAGCTTATTTGGTTTGTATACAGTTTGAGCTCGAGCCGAGCCCATATTAAATTAAGTTGATTTGGACTTGAGTTAGGTTTTAACTTGTTCATTATCTAAACATGACGATACTAGTATCTATCCATGTTTATATACTCAACAAATACAAAATTTCATATAATTTTTTCCCTTACATGAACAAGTCTTAATTCCAAAAAAGTGTAAAGAGAACTACCATAATTTTAATAAAATTTTAAAGATAAAAAATTTCCTATAATTACTGAAATTCTCAAGGAGCTCTTATTAAACCTTTAGATAAATAAAAAAAGTGACATTGAAACACAAGTAAGGCGTATATTAAAGTTATCAATTTTGTATCAACAAGTGTATCATTTTTTGTTACTAACAGTGCATACAAGTATCAGTGCATTTCGACGTATCATTTGGGATCTACAGTTAACAAATGTTTAGTGATATTTTTAATAAAAAATATATTTAGCATGTAAAATAAAATCTTAACATTTAAAATAAATCACTAAGCATAATATTCAAAATGACATAAAAAAATCACCAACATAATATTCAAAATAGGGTATCCGTCATTCTAAATGAAAAATCACCAACATATAAGTTAGAGAGAGTTAGAAGTAGATATCAATCAACAATATAAAAGTAGGATCTTGCTCTCCTCCAAAGTAACAATATACACCAC
>JABCMJ010005041.1:0-14953 GCA_014822125.1 Arbutus unedo | reverse complement strand
ACATAGAGATGGAGCGAGGGAGGGAGAGAGGGAGGGAGAAAAAATGGTGTCAATTCAGCATGTGTTAAAATATGAAGTACAAAATAATATGTAGCATTATTGATGAAACTATGTAGATGTGTTTTTTGTTTAGTGGAAAACTAATTCAGAGGAAAGTTTTTTTTTATAGAAAAGAATTTATTAATTCTTGAAACACATATACAGAAAATTACCTGTATATTATTATTTTGATGAGTCCAATTTTGTTTCAGTCTTTTTTATTTAAATTTGAGCATTTAGCCTCAAACTTTGATATTGTGTTTAATGTAATCTATCCGTTTAGTGTCCGTCAATTTTTCTAAGGGAAAACATGGCTTAATGAATGGAGTATTTGTGATATTTAATTCCTTCATTCTTCTTGAAACCAATTCACAACTCTCTCTCTAAAGAAACCATACAAAGACTGGAATCGCAGCTCTGTCAGATAAAATTCTCATAACCACTTGTGCATTTGCTGAAAACCCCATAAACAAACACAACCCATAAACCCATAAGCTTTCTCATGGCTATCTGCTGCTGCTCTCAATTATGCTGCAAATCGCACAAAACCCAAACTAAATACATGCAATTAAATGCAATACCAACAACCATATATAGAGTAATGTTAAGCATTTAAGAAGTGAGTTTGGGTTCTGTAGTGACCCATTTGGGAAATCTTAGTTGGGATTTTGTTGTGTCACGGAAAGAAAAAGAGAAAAAGAGAGAAAGAGATAAAAGAGTGTGGGGGATATGTCAGAATTTTCTTTTTGTTTAAAGCAGAGAGCTATAGCAAGCCTGAATTATAGGGATTTTTGCGGGATTACAATGGGAGTACTGATCGCAGAGAGCTTTAGCGAATATTGAACGCTTTTGGTCTGGTACTCTACTTCAAATCCTATCGCACTTCTCTACCCCACCCTTCTATCTCCTCCCTCCTCTCTCTCTAAATCTCCCTGCTGTCTTTAATTTCCAAAAATTATTCTGTTGGATATATTTTTTTTGAAAAGCATTCTGTTGGATGTATGAATATATGTATGTATGTATAAGTAATTATTAGTTATAAATACCTTGATTCTCTCATTGTTTTGGTCAAGTTTAGGTTTTGTTTTTGAGTTCATTGTTAACTGATTTTTGGTTTGTTGATTTGTCTTCCAATTTTTTGTTGGTATTTCCTCCTTGTTTAACTCGAACAGCGAGCAAAATGTAGGGGTTTTAGTAGAAGTAGATTTATTTATAAATAGATGGTTAATGAGATTGGAGAGATGGACAGATAGAGAAAGAGAGACTGAAAAGTTTGGGAAGAAGAAGGAAGAGAGTTTGGGAATTGGAGTCTCTGCTGCAATTCGAGTCTCCAGTCTAAGAAGGAGAGAGACAGTTGTGAATTGGGTTTCAAGAAGTTAAAAGAAGGAGGGAGTAAAACATCACAAATACCCCTCTCATGAGGTCATGTGCAACGCACATGGGGCTTAATGTTCAAATTTAGACAAGAAGGACTAAAATATAATTGGACCTAAAGTTGAAGGTATATATAAGTAATTTTCTCAAAAATTAAAAAGATTAGTAGAAAGACGGGATGACAACGAGAGCACAACATGGGGAAAGTTAGATGAAGTACTTTTCGATTTCAATCATTATAAGCCTAAGGACATGCCAATTGTCCCCCATAATTCACAACTATGGCATCAATATCTTGATCTATATGGGCTTTTGTGAGCACAACGAGAAAAATATTGGTCATTGCAATAATGGAAGAATTGAAATGTTGAAGTTCTCTTTGTAAAAGATTGGAAAAGTTAGGAGATATATATCAGCATAAAAATTATTCCAAACGTTTGCCGGAAATGTTGTAAATGTCTGTTGTACATCTTGTACGCGTCTAGAATGAAAATGTAGCTTCTCTATTGTTTGAAAGTTTTTAGGATGGCTTTCATGATGAAAAATGAAAGGTGGAGTAAGAGCTAAGAAATGCTTATAGTGTGCTCTTTCTTCCTCTTTTGTTATCATGTCATGCTATAGTTTGCTTCACCAAGTGAACAATTCAGAGTTCAGAAATGTGGCATCGTTGGCTTGGGTGGGTTGCAGGGTTAGTCGATGTGCGTTTATACTAACCCGGACACCCTGAGCTGTAAAAAAGAAAAAATGAAAAATGACGATCTCAAAAGCAATGCATAAATTAGACCGGACTATGGGATTAAAAAGGCTCTTAATGAAAGGATGTGCATGATTTTTTAACTTATGAAATCACTACAAAACCCTTTGTTGGGATTTTTTTGGGAATACTTTCTGCATTTGCAATGGTGAAAAATGGTTGTAAACAAGCTGGCAAAAATGATTAGCTAGGGTATTTGAGATTGAGGATAATCTCCAGTAACAAGTGAGACTGCTCCATCCCCTACTGAATAGATATCTACATCTCAACATGGGATTTTTCCCCACTCTCTCGTTCTTATAAACACAATCATCCTTTCTTCAGAAAAGGGAGTAGAACTGTTGGCAAGATAATTAACTAACATTTCATGACAATGCAGGATTATCCAAACCTGCAAACGAAGAACACGCAAGGGATCTACCTATCATGAATGGCATCAAAGAAGACATTAAATCCGTTGGAGTGTTGGATACAGGGAGCCCCGATTACCAAGAGGCCCTATTCAATATTTCGAGTCGGCTGAAAACATTGCAGGTCAGTTATTCTTTATTCAAAGGACCTGCCCTGTTATTTTGGGGCCCTAGGCAAGATTGAGACACGATACCCTATATCTTCTTTCTAAACAAATGCAGAGAGAGATATTTGGATAATTGTTTTTGGCGCAGTTAATTGAAATATATTATTCTGAATGAAACATGGTATTCTTGTCTCCTATTAAACTGAGTTTAGACAAGAATATAAAGTGAAGAAAATTGAACTAACTACTAGTTTTTGCACTGATGTAGTGTCAAGCCTTTTTGGCTTCCATTCTAAAGTCAGGAAAATGCTTTCAAATGATTAACTTGCACATTTACTGTTGTGTTATGTTGATGACATTACTACATCTGCAGAAGAAAGGGCCCTGTTTTTTGCCCAAAAATTGGGAGTTGTAGGCAGCAGCCTTGTGGGCCTATGCTCGGGACTGGACCTGTTTATTTAAAATGAACCGCTTGCCCACCAAGACTGGGCATTCAAGAAAGTTAAGAGTACGAAAATAATCAGAAAACCTGTCCAATCTAATTTGACATATCTAGTCTGACGTGACAATAGTATTCTCTAAATTCAGCATTTTGGATTGACGTGACAATCGTATGCCACATCATTTGTATGCAATTTATGTACATCAAGTTCTATTTCTAATTTG
Organism: Arbutus unedo; assembly: GCA_014822125.1. Taxonomy (NCBI): domain Eukaryota; kingdom Viridiplantae; phylum Streptophyta; class Magnoliopsida; order Ericales; family Ericaceae; genus Arbutus; species Arbutus unedo. Next base: position 11,603 of record JABCMJ010005041.1, on the reverse strand, counting down.
TATAGCAGGGCTTGTGTATCATCGTGTGAATAACTTATGAGAAAGCCCCTTGATTCCCTTCAAAGTTTAAAGCTACTTCCCATGTTGAGTAATATGTTAAGATGCATTACCATTTACTTCATCATCGTAGAATTTGTGTTTTCTTTTCCCCAATTGGCAGGACCATTGCAAAGAACACTTTGAGAAGGAGGAAAGAGAGCTGCTGCCATTGATGGAGGCAGCAGAATTGAGCAGAGAGCAGCAGGAGAAGGTGCTCGAGCAGTGTTTGGATGTAATGCAAGGAACTCACTCGCATCTATTTCGGTTTTTCATGGAAGGCCTCCTCCCTCAGGATGCCTTGCACTACTTGGACATGGTCATTACATGTAGCAACAAAGAACGTGTGGTCTCAATGCTCCGCATAATTGTCGAGTAAGATCCGGCCATTTGTTCTTACCTTCCGAGTGGTCAATTCCATTCTTACACCGATTAGAAAAGTAATTATACAGTTTTATATTCAACTTTTGCTTATAGCAGAAGCTACTGACATTATAATTATTTGATAAACGAGAATGATCGATTTTGCAAGTCTGTTTTGGAATTCTGAGGATCAAGAATTTCAACGAATTCGTTAATTGATTCCAAATGACTTGTCAAGATGAGCAAGTGACACAGTTTTCAGCACCCGCTAGATATAGTGAAGCTAAAATAAGAGGCTGGACTGGGATCCAGCACATTTCATCGTATAAAGTGCCTTGAACTTGTCTTAATCGAGGCAACTGCTTTATTGCAATTTGGTTTACAAATTTGGCACTCTCTACATCCACCGTGCCTGCAGCTTTGTTTGTTTGCTGGATACTGCACGTGATAGTGACTCCACAACTCTCCGGGGTTGACGCAGTGGTAGTTACCTAGCAACTAGGGGCTTCACAAAGCCATTGGTCTGGGTGTTTGACTCTCACCCGCATGCTATCGATTCCTGTTAGTGAACTGTAGAATTAATCTCCATATTAGTCAATTCGTTGGTTTGGATACTGAGTTATGAAGAAATGCATATTGTGACTCCATGTTGTCTTTTTGTTGAAAGAACATATCTCATGTAGAACTCCTAATGAGGCTACTGGCTGACAGCCCAAGGGGCATCAAATTCATCAGATTGTCGTAAGAAAAAAGGACTTGCAAAAGCAAAAAAAAAAACAAAACAGGGAAAAGCCAAAAACATAAAAAAATGTACAACTCTAGTCTCTCAGTACATTACAAGGCAAGAAACTGATATTTTCATGCTATCCTAGCTAAGTTCTCAATTCCAAGTACTACGTAAATATGTACAAAAAGATATGCCAAGATCACTGCACACAAGGCGGGAAGTCCTATACAGCTCTGGTTGCAGCTGGCGGCTCCGTGGTGGTTGCTGCGGTGACCATTAGCAGCACCTGCTCCATACAAGGGAACAACAGCTGAGCCGGCTCCTGTGTAGGGGGTGGTGGAGCTACCCCCATTTCCTTCCTCGCCATTCCCGCCCCTGCCGCCACTCCCGCCCCTGCCGCCACCCCCACCTCTTCCACTGACAACACCAACAGCAATTTTGCTGTTGTGGGATATTGTTTTTCTGTCACCATGAGTTGAGGTTTTATGTTCACCTGTTCCTTTTTCTCCGTCCTCTTCCTGTAAACGAGCTGTAGATGCAACATCAGTTTAGGTTGAACCATCATTCGAAGTTCATTACGGAAGATTCATCAAAGTGAGGGATTCGTGCTCAAAGACTCATCACTATTACACATGCAGTTCCTAAATTGACTTCCAGTTCATTACGGAATTTTTTGTTCTTTTTGAGAAAGAATTTTAACAACTGAGTACAAATAGTGATGACATTTTTTCCCCTGAAGATTACTAGATCATTCAAGATTTTTCAGAAACGACTAGGAAAACCCATTCCTACGCTACTTGTATCTTTTCATTAGAACAACAGGAAAGTGGATTCGGTAACAGTACGAAAAGGAATCAATTCCAATTGAAAAGATGGAAAAAGAATTGAATTCCAACGCAGTGTATGTCCAATATGTTCATGAGTTTGGCAGAAAGGCAGTGGCAGAAAAGGTAGCACCACTTTGCTTGATTCCTCTGAAACCCATGTTATTGGATTATTTCTGAACACTGATTTGTAAATAATTCAGGTATCCAATAGGTGTGCTTATTATCTCTGGTGAAAACACGATATACCTATGGATGTTGTCTGCCTTTTCCATTCAAACAAGGTCTTAGCTACAATTTTCTGGGATTTGAAGTAGGGTTTTTTGAAATTGCAGCCAACAGGAACATGAGGTATGTTAAAAGAGAATTTCCAGAGAACAAAGCCCCAAAGTGAGAACTTCAGTCCTCCCTACGCCTCTTGAATTTCTTGAATCACAGAGAGAGAGAGAGAGAGAGAGAGAGAGAGAGACATGTAATATTTTATTTAAGAAGACAGAAATATACCCACCTGAAGGGAGGGTCTTTCCCATAGGAAGTAATGATACTGGATAAAAAAGGTGGAAGGAGACCAAGAGGAACAGTATGCCTTCTTTACTGCCCATTTTCTGCAAACCTCCTTACTAATCCTAGTTTCTTACCCTCGTCCAAACCTCCTAGATTATCTGTTAAATATTACTTTTCTTTGTGGAATCTTTAACAGAAGTGGACGACACTACTTGGCCTACTTTATCTCCAAAGTGGTCTTATCTGTTACGTGTGCTTAAAGTATCAGAAATCCAGACGCTTTCAGATTAATAATGGTTTTGCCCGCCAATTTCGGTTGGAAAGTTGTATTTGAGATTTCCATGTAGGCCACAGCCATATCGGATTCCTGATTGCTTCCACCAAAAAATCAAGGTTTTCCCCACACGTTAACTCAAACCATCAACTTCATTACACATTTAAGTTTTAACGTGCAAGGCCGGTCGTATGTTTCGCTGGTTCATCGTTTTTCTTTCCTTATCTAAATCCATATCAGCTGATACCTTTGTTGGTAATAGATAATGCTCCTTTTTTTTTCTTCTTCTGAGCAGCACCCAGGAAAAGGAAAAGGAAAAGGAGCTTAACCTTAACCATGTCCCCTTTTCCTTACCTAAATCCATTATCCAAAATACAGCTTAGAGTTGTCTACGACAGGACCATGTTGTAAGTTTATCTCCATCAGTTAAATTAAGTACGTTGGGATGTTTTTTCCCATAAGTTAATTCATTAAGAAACAAACCACAAAATAAGGACCAAGGGCATATAACCTTGAGAATCCACAAGAGAAATGCAGAGACAGTTAAACACAGAGACCAAATATAACAAAGAAAATCAGCAACATGGAAATCACATTAAGGACCGAATACCCAACTTGAGGTACCCCAAATGCTCACAAGTTCCTTTTCTCAGTAGAAGAACCAAGCCTCTTTTAAGAAGACAAACAACTTCTAATATCACCTTCCACCTTGGCCACACCAGTCACCAGGCCAAGCTTTTCTTTTGGAAGATCCTACAGTACCTTTCCCCCGAAACATGGTACGCATAAGAAGAGAAAATCAGCTTTTCAACAGTCCTATCAGGCTTTTCCTGACTTCAACACCTAGTGATAGTCACTTCACAACCAGGGGCCAGAAAAAGCCTCTCCATCTATTTCATAGGAACTTTATCACGGCTTCAATTGGGCTCCCACTAGTGGACCATGAATGGGTCTCCCAGTTTAATTGGTCTATTGGTTCGAATACTAAGCTATCGAAAAAGATGAAATCACGAATCGTCTTAGGAGAACCAGAATAATCACAAATTCCTAATAAGCAAACTTCAAAATATGAGAGACATACATACAGTCAAAGAAGAGGTGGTTGTGAGACTCGGCACCATTTGAGCAAAGGACACACTCAGCATCCACTGAATTACCCATGAACGGTTTGTACTTTATTGAGAGTCTTCCTTGAGAGGTCGGCCACTGAATAAGAACCATCTACCAGAGCAACTTGTGCCCTACAACAAATATTTGCTTACCTGTCCATGAACTGAGTCTTTACTTTGTTGAGAACCTCCCTTGAGAGGTCGGCCACTGAATAAGGACCATCTACAAGAGCAACTTGTGAACTGATTCTGTACTTTGTTGAGAGCCTCCCTTGAGAGGTCGGCCACTGAATAAGGACCATAAAGCAGAGCAACTTGTGCCCTACAACAAACATTTGCTTGCTTGTAATAGCATGCCAAGTTGACTTGTGCTTTCCCCAGGTGCATTAAGATCACGGGCAGAGTTAGGATTTAATACTAGGAGTTACACCAATTATAGTATTTAACATAAAAGAAATATGTGTTCTAATGATAATTATTCCTTACTAACCAAACCGAACATTTAAATATTTCGTGTGAATTCCATTCAAGTAGAAACAAAATAATGCAAGAAAAATTAAAAAAGAACTCAACGTTCTTTCAAATCTCAAAAATCACGTAAGATTGATTCAAGTGAGAACTCCAACAAGTATTCCTTATCCGTTGCAAAGTGCCAATTTGGTTAAGTCTGGTCCTAGTCTCAAGCTCATCAATTGCAATTAAATATTCAACTTCATTAGCTTTAGCAGCTTTCAATTCATCGTTCCATTTGCATGACACACCAACGGCATCAATAATAGAAGTTAGTTTTCCAAAAAAAATGAAAGATGGGAAAAACTTCTTCAGATGCTGCAACTAATGCCAATCGCAAATGATGTGCTAAGCAATGGATGTAGCATGCATATGGACAATCATGCAAAATTAAAGCTTGTAATTATTCCACTCAGCCCGCATGTTACTTGCACCATCATAGCCTCACAAACGAGACATTCTTTGCTCACAAATCTTAGTATAATAGACATTTGCTCCCTTTTGGTCACATCCCAAGATTAATCAACAATTATAGAGAACTTTTCATCACCAATCTCATCACGAATTGCTTTCTTCAATTTTGTTGCAAAAACATGCAAAAAAAAAAATTCTGAATCTATGGTGATGTGTAGGTAACATTCTTAGGAGTTTTGTCTAATATGACCTCAGCAATATTTTTATTGCATTCACCCATAAAAGCCATCAAGTCGAGAAAATTTTCATGATTCAATGAACTGTGACTTTTATCGTGATCTCTAAATGCAATTCCATGAAGCAAGATATCGAACTGTTTGAATTGAGGATTTAACTCATAGGTGATTGGTTGCAATTCTCCATCATTGTACTTCTCAACAACTCGTTGTATATGTTGAGGTTGATCCATCAAATTCTCACACCTTTTTTGGGCATTTTTATGAAAAGAGCTGATGGGTCTTTAAGATCTCATTTTCGTGGATCCTTTATGTTGAACCATTTGGAACACTAGATAAGGATATGTAGGTGAGGTTCCCCATCCTTGTGTTTTTAAGTTGCGACCCTACAATAAGTTGGTTTGTAAGTGATGAAAATATTCCATAGTATGTCTAAGACTAATTGGGCAATGAGGGTACATTAGGAATAAGGATTTTCCTTGAATTCTAAAGTTGTTTGGTGTTTTGGGTTTTTTTTGGGGAGGGTAGGAAGTATTCTGGCCATAAAAATCTAAAAACATTCATAGTGAACAAAAAAGAGCGAGCAACCTCAACAAAATGGCGATTTTTGCATTCACCAACTCTATTTTATTGTGGAGTGTCAACGCAAGTGATCTGAAAAAGCATACCATTGGCATCAAGAAAAGTCCGAAAACTCCAATCAATATATTCAATATCATTGTTACTATGGAGAATTTTGATCTGTGAATTAAATTGAGTGCAGACCATTGCATGAAAGGATTGAAAACAGAAAAATATGTCACTTTTAGACTTAAGTAAATACACCCATGTGACATGAGAAAAACAATCAATAAAAGTGATAAACTATCAATAACCTTTTAGAGAGGGAATGGGCGAAGGACCCCAAGTATCAGAATGAATAATCATAAACGAATAATCACTTCTTTTATTAATAGGTGCACAAAAAGAACGTTTATGTTTTTCAAGCACACAAACTTCACAAAAAAACTAACTCCTAGGCAATATTGAACTGAATGAGGAAAAAAAATTTCTAGGGTTCCAAAAGAGGATGACCTAATCTATGATGCCACTAATGTAACATAAAAAGCGTTGAACAGGTAGTTGTTTGCAAAGCTAGATCACGTAACATGAGTGAAGGAGCTGCATGACATGCAGAGTCCGAGAAATAGAGGCCACCATGTGTTTTACCACTGTCAATCACCTTTTTCGTATCCAGTTCCTAAAAAATACAATGAGCAGGGAAAAAAGTGACAAAACAGTTTGCAGAATGAGTAAAATTACTAACAGACAGAAGGTTAGTAACAAAATTTAAAATATGTAAAAGTAAAGAAAGAAATAAAGAGGGAGAATAGCGAACGAAACATTTTCCTGATATAGCAGGGAATGACCCGCCGACTATTCTGACTTTATTCTTACAAGAACAAGTAGAGTAAGAATCAAATACAATGAAACAACCTGTCATATGATCGAAAGCACCGAAATCTATAATTAGAGAACATCAGAAGAGGCAGTAAGCGCACTAAATGGGATACCTTTATGAGCAAAATTTGATGAGGTGAAGGTTGTTGTGAAAGCAGAAGATATAGCAGATGGAGAATCAGCCTGACCTATAAGGCACCGGAGAGCTTGTATTTCCCCCCTGAGAAAAGCCACTAATATTATCAGAAGATGCTAGAGCCCCAGTACTAAACCCAGAATCAGGCAAGGTGGTAGCAGCAGACTCCGAAACATGGGCCTAGGCCTGAGAGCGCCTAGAGCCACAACCACAACCACTGCGTTCGCCCCCTCACCCACAGGAGGAGTAGTCATGCAACTTTCAACAAAAAGCCCTGGTATGACCAGTGTTATTGCAATAATCACACTAGAGGGACTCACGATCATTAGGTCCGCTGAGAGTACTAGACTGGGACTTACCACCCGGTGAAAGGGTAGCAAGCAATGCAGAACAATTAGAGGGAGAAGTGTGCACCATAACTCCCCTCCTACTCTCCTCCTGTTGGACAATGGCGTAGGCCTCCTCCAAAGATAGAAACGGAACACAACCCAATACCTACATGCAAATCTGATCATATTCTATATCAAGGCCAGTAAGGAAGTCACAAACACACTCTTTCTCTAATTTTTTTAACCAAGTTACAGCATCAGCAATACAAATAGCCTGAAAAACCTGATAGTAGACAAACTCCTACCAAACTCAACTTAACTCTGCATAATACACGGCGACAAACCTATAGTGTTGATCCAACGTACAAAGGCGCTTTCTCAACTCAAAACACTGTACATCATTACCTTGTTGAGAGTATATTAGGGTTGTAGTAGTCCAAATTTTATACGGGGTATCTAGGAGCAGAAATGTGTGGTGAATATTATCCCTTATCGAGATAGATAACCAGGTCATGACTAAAGATTTCTGAGATTTAAATTGTTTAAATGCAACAGGCTCACTCCCACTAGGAGAAAGAACTAGACCCTCAATAAACACTTACATTTCTCGGGCTTCAATAGCTAATGTGAAAGTACGAGGCCAAATTAGATAATTGGTACCGTCTACCTTAATAGAACAAATATCTAATGGAGCATTGTCAAATGGCCGGTCATAGTGGCTCACGGTATCTTTAAAACCAGACGAACCAGTGGGAAAAAGTTTTGAATCCGCAACCATATCTGCAATGCAAGAGGGTAGATACTAGATACTAGATACCCAGCAAGCCGCCAAAGAAAAGTGACCAAACAACGAAAGAACAGTCCTGACAACCAAAGAACAGCAACCAATCAGTACCAATCCCAACAACCAGTAGGACACTCAAAAAATCAGCGACAACAAAGTGCTAACACAGAGCAGTTAGGTTTCGCTGCAGGCGGAGGATGCAACACCAAGGTAGGGTAGTGTCAGTGTGAACAGGAACACTGATATTGGCACTGAAACTGTGGATGTGAGACAAGATACTAGAGTGGAAGATATCTTCAGCAACTACAGCAATGAGATGTTGAAACACATGTTAACAATAACAAACAACAAAGGTAGCAAAGGTGCACCATCACATCCACTTGAGATGGTGCCATGGTTCAGAATTTAGGCGACAGATGATGGTTGATGGGCAACAGAGGGACCCGACAATGGCATCAAAGCATAAATAAGCATCCCCAAGAGGAGAACAACGGCGCCTAAGACGGGTGGTAGGAGACGACGAGAGAAACAGCCGGAGACAGACGGTGCACCGGCGACGGTAGTATCTAGAGATAGCCAGAGAGAGAGGAAGATAGAGAGCGACAACACTACAACTATCAAGCCAACAGCAACCAACGGGACGCACTGACCGACGGCGACGACAGCGCCGGACTCCAGCGATGTCGGCTAGCTAAGGTTTGGTGGTGGGTGACGGCTAGTGTTTTTTGTCCCACAATCCATTCATAAATGATTTCTATTAATTACACAATATTTATACAAGTAGAAAAAGTCCTTTTCATCTACTATTCTATTTACATAACAAAGCCTAAACCTAAACTAATTACATTCCTTAGCAATGCATTTGTGGCAACTGATCAACTTTTATACCAGTAGAATTCATAATGTTATTTGCAGGGAACAATATTGAACCTTATTTAACATGGGTATGAGGTTATTAGTACATTGAGAAAGATTCAGTACTATTTCGGAACTGTTATTATGGGTTTTAAACTAGCTTGATGTTTAAATTTGGGCAGAGCAATCTTGGTTTAATGAAATTGTTCTTTTACCATGATTCAGATATGAATGGTAAGTGCCTAAGTGGCGGTTTGTGTTCGGTTGCATGCTTAAAATTGTTTTGTCTAGTTTGAGAGCCCGACAAAGATAGAGCATTTTGATAGTTTTGGTTTGCATGTGCTTGGCAAACATTGTGTAGTGGAGCAAATCGTCAAGGATTAATGGGCCGAACCAAACAGGGGCTAGGTAACAGACTGAACCCAACCGTCTTACAACATAGTGGACTGGACCGACGCCTGACCAGTTCACAACACATCGCACAACCAGTCCATAATATGGGCACGCGTCATTTGGACCGGACTAAGTCAGGGCCCAACAGACTGACCTGTAGCACGTATTACAGACTTGATTCCACCTGACGAGCGAGTATTTCGGCCACGGCATGCGTCATCCGAACTGGATGTCTGTACGTCACCCTGTGATGTCATAATATAATTCGATTATGAGTCATGATTATTGGGAAGCGTGCTCCACATATGCATATCCTGGCTTGGTGCTCAAGCCAGGCTGAGGATAAATAGCGCATCACTTGAGGAAGTACGGTACACTCTCTTGAAAGCCCTAACAAGAGTGCTTACTGGCTTAACCCGTCCGGTAAGCACTATCTTTTGTTGTCTCTTGCAGTGTGCTTAGGAGATCTTGGGGTCGGCGATTCAAAGAAATGAAAACAACATCTGAATCAAATGACTACACACATTATATGGAGTAGTTCCTCAGCAGATTCCTATTTAAGTTACGATCCAAAAAATTTGGACTTTAGTCTCCATGAACTTTTATAGCTAGGCTATAGTTAGGCTAAGAAAACAAATTACTACGCCAATTAGGTTGCACAGCCTAGTAGTTCAGTTTAATCTTTGTGAGTATCTTATACTCCTCTTTTGGCAGTTTCAAGCATCTATTGTTCTAACTTGCCAGATGGAAGTAAAATATAGTTTCTGTCCTATAATATTTGTTCGTTGGCATACTCAAGCTGTTGGCAGCACTTTCCTACAGCTGGAGCAGTCTTAATCGTAAATTCTTTGTGATTTAAATACTTGGCATCTTCTTTAAGTAGTATGAATGGTCTTCTCTCACCAGATTTACTTAATTGGTATCTTTTTAGCTTGGTATCTCTGTGTTTTGCTCTTGTTGATCTCTTACCCGTCTTATTCCTTCGTATCGTTTTATCTTTGTATCTTGATCTTTCTTTCTTTTTTGATCTGTCACCAGATTTGTCTGTTACTCTATTGGCATGAACTTGATACAACTTGACTCCTTAATTGTTTAACATCTTCTGTTCAACTGATTTTGACTTTATTTTCTAAAGAACAAGATTATTTGAGACTTGTTCATAACTCCTGTTTAGTGCTGGATCTGGTCTTATTTACAATTCTCTACTTTCAAGTCCATCTATGAAGATATTGAAAACTGCTGGCACGTCTTACCTCTTTTTCATCCTTTGAATTCCACTTCATTCAACCCTAGGGTATGCACATAAGAAAGAGTTAGGATGCCTAATCTAGTGAAAACTTTGAGTAACATCCTTACAGTTGGTTTTTAATTCCTGTCCTGCAATTTGATTTAATGACTATAGTGTTGTGTTTCATTTATTGGTATGCCAATCCATATGGGTCTTTCCACGCAATGCTTTCCTTATTAAATTATTCCTAACTGGCATCCTATTGAGAGTTGCATCATTGTTTACATGTGTCTTTGCTTGGACAAGCTCATAAGGTTATCTCACCATTTGTTTCTATTGGTAACTAAACATCTGCTCACCCTAACAGATGGAAAAGGGAAGTTCGACGAGTTGGTTGAGGACAAGGGTGTGAAGATATTGATCGATCCAAAGGCTCTCATGCATGTCATAGGAACCAAGATGGATTTTGTGGATGACAAACTCAGGTATCCAAAACATCAGCAGCAACATGTTTGTATTTAAAGAGTTTACACTACATACACCTCCGGGTCATGTTTTTCTTTTGGGGGTGTACTTGTTCACATGGTCACTACTCTGAATGTGGTAGATGTTGGATGTTATATCATATCACTTAGACAGTGCTGACAACATAGTGTCAAGATCAGCCAGTTATGACAAAATCTGAATATCGGAAAAATTAGTTTGCCTTTTTCCCAATGTATTTTTATGTATTGCGTGGAAAATGAAGATTTCATCATGCCTCTTACTATGTTTTGTGTACTGTGGAAAGGGAAGATTTCCACTTCCTAATCTTTCCATAAAATCGTAAATCGTTTAGAATCAAATCACATCAGCTTGAATTTTGTTATCAAAACATCCGAGTTATAGGACTTTTGCAACTCTCATATAATTCTTATTATCAGCATTACCAATAACTGTAGTAGGACTTGAAGCCAAGGCAGTTTGTAAGATGTGCGGCCTAGCACTCACCTGAAAGTATTGTCCACTTTTAGCCTGGCCAAATGCCAACTTCACAGGTTTGATCCTCTGGGCCCTAATGCCAAAGGGTGCCTCTTTGATGGAAGTGTCATGCGCCATCTTATATCCCATCTTAAACATTGTCCGCAACCAATGTGTGATTCCAACAATTCGACGTCGGCGTAGGCATGAATCTTGTTTATAACATGTAGGATGTGCGGACCAGTCTCTACCTTAAAATATTGTCTTCTTTTAGCCCCGCCCAATGCCGGCCTCAAAGGTTTGTTCCTCTAGGCCGTCATCCCAAAGGCCGCCTCCTTGATGGAAGTGTCCTGTGTCGTCTTAAATGGTCATCCTAAACATGGTCCGCAACCAATGTGGATTCCAACACAATTGATTGGTGGAGTTTTGGTATTCTGCAGTTGATCGACCGGCAAAAGTGTTGTTGATGCGCCGGCCAAAT
>JABCMJ010005036.1:0-18661 GCA_014822125.1 Arbutus unedo | reverse complement strand
TGGGCAATAATAGACTTGGGGAAAACATCCCTTTGAAACTAGGCCACCTCCGTAATCTTGAAGTACTTGATCTTGGTGATAATGTTCTTTCGGGAAAGATACCTCCGGAAATTGGATTACTCCAAAGGTTAGAAACACTGAATTTCTCCCTCAATGAGCTCACTGGCTCCATACCATCTTCTTTTGATAATTTGATATCTCTCACGTCAGTTGATGTATCCTACAATCAGTTGGAGGGTCCTGTTCCTCATATCAAAGCCTTCCGAGATGCTCCATTCGAGGGCCTTAGAGGTAATAAAGGTTTATGTGGTGATGCTACTGGTTTGGATGCCTGCCCGCTTGATCGGGTTCCTAGAAAGAAGGGAAAGGAAATGGTGTTACTAATTGTGCTATATGTTTTTGGTTTTCTACTTGTTTCCCTCATGGTTCTCGGACTTTTATTGTATTTTTATAAGAAAATAAAGAGCAGAACAAACGAGAGAAGACTAATAAATAGTGAAAATTTGTTTGCAATATGGAGCTATGATGGGAAAATGGTATACGAAAATATCATTGAAGTGACTGAAAACTTCGATGGCAAACATTGTGTTGGGAAAGGAGCATGCGGTACTGTTTATAGAGCTGCCCTACCTAATGGTCAGGTAGTAGCTGTGAAGAAACTTCACGCGTCATCTGATGGTGATTCAGTTAATCAAAAGGGGTTCACGAGTGAGATCAGTACATTAACACATATAAGGCACCACAACATCGTAAAGCTTTACGGATTTTGTTCACATCCAAGGCACTCATTTCTAGTTTATGAGTTCCTGGAAGGTGGAAGCTTGGGAAAGGTACTGGCCTCGAAGGAAGTAGCAATAGAGTTGGATTGGATTAAAAGAGCGGAAGTAGTCAAAGATTTGGCAGATGCTCTGTCTTATATGCACCACGATTGTTCACCTCCAATCATCCATCGCGACATGTCAAGCAATAATGTTTTGTTTGATTCTAAGTATGTGGCTCACATATCTGATTTCGGGACGGCTAAATTTATGAAGCTTGACTCTACCAAGTGGACTTCATTTGCAGGGACCTTCGGATATGCTGCTCCTGGTATCTGTCGCTGTTGCAATTTTCTTTTCTCCATTTCTTTTAATCTCCAAATCATCCTTAACATGATAAGTTTAGCAATTTAACAATCAGGAAAGTTGCTAGTTTTAAGCCGGTCACATATTACACTGAGTTCATTGGACCATTGAATTTTTATGATTCATAATGGCTTGTTGTCTCATGGATAGTGATCATTCATGATGAGGCTTTTCGCATTTTTTCGTTTTGGATCAAGCACAAGTTTATATCTATTTTGATAACTGAAGTTGATAAGACATTTTTTTTTCTTATTTATCCCGACCACCCTATCATATTTTAATCTTGTTTTGGTTAATTGTGACTCACTTACTCTTCCCGTGGAAATCAGGTTTCTATATTATAGATTTTAGGCAATGGCATTCATGGGCTTTTGTAATTTCCTCCTTCATGAACTCCTTAAATTTTCTCTTATTTGTCAATGATTTCGCACGACTTATCCAATGCTTGATATATAGCATGAGCATTCTTTCCCCAGTCCACTCATCACACCCTTTCTCTAGTCAATTATTTCTTATCTTAGGACTTTCTTTTTACTTTTGGCAGAACTTGCATATACAATGGAAGCGAATGAAAAGTGCGACGTTTACAGTTTTGGGGTGCTAATACTGGAAGTGATTATGGGGAAGCATCCGGGCGATCTCATCTCGTCTTTATCATCATCATCTTCGTCATCATCGTCAAGTGGACTTGCACTATTATTGATGGATGTGTTGGACCGACGCCTCCCGCCTCCTACAAATGAAGTGGCAGAACAAGTAGTGGTTGCTGCAAAACTAGCATTTGCATGTTTGAATGGCAATCCAATATCCCGACCAACAATGCAACAAGTTGCTAGGAAGCTGTCAAATCCAAGGCCATCTCAGCAGAATCAATTCCACATGATTACATTAGGGGAACTCCGTCATATCAAGTGCTAGGTAGCTCTCTCTCTCTCTCTCTCTCTCACAATTAAATGGTAATACAGGTATCAAACCATTCTAACCACATTCATTTCGCATTTTTTGTTTTAATGTTTGGCCCAATCTCTAGACCTCCTCATCAAAAGAATTGTTTTTGAATTCTCACATGTGAGATGATTTCTTGTGTGATCCTCAAGTGACATAAAATGAGATCTGTTGCAGTCTCTCAATGATTTCAACCGTTCATTTTATAAATATCGTTATGTATATCATCCATGCAAAAACTTGATCTGCCAGATGTCACTGTCTATTCTGATTAAATAATATTAGTTTCAAGAGCAATGAACTGTGATCTAAGAACAAATATGATTCGTCTAAGTTTTATCAATTAATGTTGATTAAATTGATTTTTTTGGGGGCTCTTAGCTAAAAGTCCAAAGCAATGGACTTGTAATGCAATTATTCTATCTAATAGTAAAATAGAGTTAGAAGTCCTTTTGACACAGAGTTTCAAAAATACCCTTGCACCAAACATGCCAATTTTATTTCAAATGCACAAATTATCTAAATTATTTTTTTTGTCATTATTCAATTCTTTGGAGTTCGTTGATTCGTCTCGATGAAATTAATCTAAAAAGTATAAAATTATAGACAAAAATTAAAAAACAATCACTATTCAACGAGTTTATAGATTTGGCCCACAGGCCCGGGTAATCTTTGAAATTTTTGAAATCTCTTATCGAGACTAATCAACAATCAATAAAAAATTAATGTTTTGATAAAAGTATACTAATTTTATATCTCGTGAAGAACTAGCTAACCTTATTTGATGTTATGCATAAATACAGAAGCCAATTTACAACAAATAACATTATCTGTTTTTATATTATGTCAAAATACATAGTACAAATTAGAACATATTACATTACCTGATGTTATCTTATGCAGAGAAAAATCATGTTTTAACTTATTTTTCATATTTTTTGATTTTTTTTAATTTTTGAACATTTTTTAAATTTTTTTAAATTTTTAATCGAGACGAATCGATGATCAATAAAAAATTGAGGCAAAATAAAAAGTTAAAAAAATTGGCGTACCAAAAGACTATGAGGGCACAAACCATATTTTGACTTGTTTTTCAGATTTTTTGATCATTTTTTTTTAATTTTTGAACATAAATTTTTATTGTTTTGAATTTTTTTATCGAGACGAACCACTACTCAATAAAAATTGAGGCAAAATAAAAAGTTACAAAAAAATTGTTGTACCAAAAGGTCATGAGGGCACAAACTATGTTTTCACTTGTTTTTTATGTTTTTATATTTTTTTAATTTTTGAACATAATTTTTTTATTTTTTTGAAAATTCTTATCAAGACAAACCAATAATCAATAAAAAATAGATACAAAATAAAAAGTTACATCCCCAAACTTTGAAGATGTTTCTATGAACTTGATCTTAATATCCTCAAGGGCCACACGAGGAATTTGTGAGACCAGAATCTGGCGAAGCATAGGAATCTTCTTTTTCGGGCCGACACAGCATCCTTTCATCATCAAATAGTCATGACCCTTTACAACCCCAAATTACCAAGTTTGAATAGTTACAACTCGATTTACTTCTAAATAAGGTTATCTTTACAACCCCAAATTACCAAATTACCAAGTTTGAACAAAAGAAGAGTTATTCATTGCATCTTTCATAAAAAAAAAAAGCACTAAAGATGTTTAATAACTCTTACGATGATATCTCCAAAAAATATGCATCAACATCAATCCCAAGCAATCCATATCATGGTACCCGAACGATATTTTTATTGGGGCCAATGCACAAATAAGGTGGCGAGCAGCACGCTTCCCCGGGAGAAATCCAAGGGAATCATTCCTGGGATGCTTGAACTTCCTGTGAGACATCCTTCTCTACTCCTTCACAATTAAATGGAAAATATCCGATTATTGAGCAAGCAGCAAGGACAAAATCTTACTTAACAGACTCTGCAACAACTTCAGCAGGAAAGCCCCCAAAATGCCTAAAATTAACCAATCAACTCTAAATGTAATCAAGAACTGAACATCAATCTCTGAAATCTCAATAGAAAGTTTGACAAATATAAATTATAACTGCACAACCACGCACGCGAACGTGTATATAAGCTTCCTATGAATTCCTCTTAAATGTTAGCTTAAAACAAATCAAGACGTTGTAAGACAAAAATGTTCATATTCCAGAAAATAACTTTCACTATAATCATAAAACTGGAATCGTAGCAGGAAATGAAAAATACAAAACAAATACAAATAAAAATCGAGTAATTAATGAGAAATCACCGTCCATTTAAAACAAATTCGCCGTCGCACCGTGGATGTTGGAGATTGCTCCGGCGTTTATCTTCCAAGGTCAAACGGCTAACTCAGCCCATAGAACATCAACCACTAACTGTCTGCCGAACCGAGCTTCTATATGTCTTCTCTCACTCAAGAACACAAAAATTAAAATAAACATTTCTATCTAGAAATGTGGGGCACTGATGAGGTTATATACACATGGACAGACTTTTCAAATATTAGAGACGGTCACCGATTACACTGAGTTCATTGGACCATTAAATTTTTATGATTCATAAAGGCTTGATGTCTCATGGATAGTGATCATTTATGATGAGGCTTTACACATTTTTCATTTGGGAGCAAGCACAAGTTTATATCTAATTTGATAACTCAAGTTGATAAGAATTTTTTTTCTTATTTATCCCACCCTATCATATTTTAATCTTGCGTTGGTCAATTGTAACTCATTTACTCTTCCCGTGGAAATCAGGTTTCTATATTATAGATTTTAGGCAATGGCATTCATGGTCTTCTGTAATTTCCTCCTTCATGAACTCTTTAAATTTTAGCTTATTTGTCAATGATTTCGCAACTTATCCAATGCTTGATATATGGCATGAGCTTTCTTTCCCCAGTCCACTCATGACACCTTTTCTCTAGTCAATTATTTCTTATCTTAGGGCTTTTTTATTTTTATTTTTAACTTTTGGCAGAACGTGTACAGTTTTGGGGTGCTAATACTGGAAGTGATTATGGGGATACATTCAGGCGATCTCAACTCGTCTCTATCATCATCATCTTCGTCGTCATCCTCATCAACTGGACTTGCGATATTATTGAAGGATGTGTTGGACCAACGCCTCCGCCTCCTACAAATAAAGTGGTAGAACAAGTAGTGGTTGTTGCAAAACGAGCATTTGCATGTTTAAATGGCAATCCAATATCCCGACCGACAATGCAACAAGTTGATAGGAAGCTATCAAATCCAATGCCATCTCTGCAGAATCAGTTCCACGTGATTACATTAGGGGAACTCCCTCACTCCAAGGACGCTCGGAGTTCGGTAGTTCGCTACACTCCGCCGAGGCCGCCGGCGCCGACCTCCCGCTGCCGCAGGTTCAGAGATATTGTAGTTTTGTGATAAAGTTTAAATTTGTTGAAGAGTGTAAATTGTTCTTACTTTTCTGTAATAGGCATGGTTCGTGGACGAAAGCGATGAGGATCAGAGACTCCCTCATCATCGCAATCCTGTAGAGTTCGTTTCACTCCAACACCTAGCAGGTCTCGCTCTCCCTCTCCCTCTCTCTTTCTCTCCCTCTGCGTGTAATCTGTACGTAGATGCATCTGTCTATAACATTTTTGTGTGTACAAATCGGTTTGGTAATCGAAGTTATGCATTATACAGATTTGGGCGTACTGTACTGGCATTTGAACCCAAACGAATACGAGAAGGACGAGGAATTGAAGAAAATTAGAGAAGCAAGGGGCTACAGTTACTCTGTACTCGCACTCACCTAAATTCAACTATTCTCAATTCACGAAATTGTTGCGTATTGGCATACATATATGCATTCAAACGTAACAAATCTGTTGCTTCTCTTGGTTAAATTGGTAGGATATGTTGGATCGGTTGCTGCCGCGCTGACCTCCCCTTCCTAGACTTGAGTATTAGGGGTTGTACAAAGTATAGCAATAAGCTTTTCTGTTTATGAGAGATTGAGATCCTACTGGTATTCTCAAAGGTGAGCACTCCTAGTTCTTTCTATCAAACAAGGCACCAGAGCTACAAACGGTGTGTGATCTGTGGCCTAGCTTAAAATTGATTATGCACTGATATTTCTTTATGGATGCACTTATGCAAGGGTTCCTTGAACAACAGATTCTGATGTTGCCTCTCGCCGGTTGCCCCTGCCCCCCGACATCGTCACTCTCCAGTCTCCCCACTCCAAGGACGCTCAGAGTTCGGTAGTTCGCTACACTCCGCCTAGTCCACGGGCTCCGCCGCGCCGACCCTCCGCTGCCGCAGGTTCGTGGTTTCAAGGTTTGCAGTAAAGTTTAAATTTGTTGAAGACTGTAAATTGTTCTTACTTTTCTGTAATAGGCATGGTTCATGGACGAAAGCGATGAGGATCAGAGACTCCCTCATCATCGCAATCCTATCGAGTTCGTTTCACTCCAACACCTAGCAGGTCTCGCTCTTGAAGGCAACAACAGAATGCACTTATTCGGGAAGTTGTAGGTTTAAGTGAACACAGATTTAGCATCATACTCTGAAATGTGCATGTTATTTATGAGCCAGTATGACCGAACTAGAATGTATACCCTTTATATTGTGCCTGTAGTACCTTTGTTGTTAAATTCTGTGCCTTTGAAGAACTGTGCCACCAGAGCTACAAAAGCAGGTTCTAATGATGTATTTCAGTTTAAAGACCAGAACTAGAATAGCCATTTCTGAAAAAATAATGCTGATGTTTTCACAGTAACTAAACCATTCAGCCCATTGGTATCTATGGTGACAACTTCAGTACTCGCTTCATGGAACCCGGGCTTCTGCAAAACTACTCAAGATGTTCATATACTGATCTGCAGTACTACCCATCTAATGCACATTCATGTCTCCAGCAGGACAAATATACTTTCCTCCTTGTATTCTTCTGTAATTGGTGAACGAGTGGAGGCGCAACAGGAGAAGAATCCAACGGGCAACATGGATCCTGTTAGGAGTCATCACTCCCTAGGATTTATACAAACTCACTGCATATGGAACTCCTCTGTGCCAGAAACATTCAATCTATCTTAGGTCCAAATATCATTGTGTTGTGAACAATGCCTCCTTCAAGACTCCAGAGTAAGAGATTTAAATCTAAACACCAACTAAAGCAGTGATAATCTGCTAGAACAAGGTGACATGGTCTCAGCAATTAATAAAGAACCAATCTCATGCTTTCGTGACATTGAAGATGCTTGTCAAGCATCAGAAAAATCTGGTCAAAATGATGGGAAGCTTAACATGACCATTTTCCGCCAGGTGAGCGAACAAACTCTTGCCCAATTTGAGGTTTTCGTTTTACATCTTCCCTTTATTTTTTCCAATTTGAGCTTTTTAGTGATTAGGATATGGTATTGGTATATTAACTAGTTCTTTAATTTTTTTTATGTTCTCTTGCGTTCTATTTCAGCACTCCTATTGTACGAGTCGAAGTTCATTTTCTGAAAAATCGAGTAATCATTTTCTAGTATCACCAAAGGTGATTAAAAACAAGGCTACAAACCTAATTCTCAAACAAAGTAAATTAAGTGGGACGAAAGCTCATCTTTGTAATATGATAAAAAAATACCTTATGTTTGGGGCATGGTCAACCACATCTCACAAAATGGGATGAAGGTATGAAGTTCATATTAGTAACTATTTGCTTATATCAGATGAGCTGCATAGAAAATTTCAAAGTGTCTTTATGGTTTGGCAGGGACATGAAATCAAACTTCTTTGTTGGAACAGATGTGAAGGATGGGAATGGCACAACACGAGTTATAAATTGGTGTGGATATATTGTCCAGGATCCTCACCCAGCAGTGCGTGCTCTAGGGTTTCTACCTAAAGAAGGCCATGGTGTGTACCAAAGGTATGTTTACTCCTTTTTTGAATATGGAGCAGAGTACCACTTTTTCTTCTATTCTTGGGAAATTAGGAAGAGAGATACTTGTATAACTTAGTTTTGTTAAATGTTAATTATAACCAATGAGTGCATTTTTTGAATATGCTGTCATTCGTAGAGTTTTAATTCATGAAATTTCCAGGTGTTTTCATGGAAAAACACTACTGGTTGTTTGGCTGTTGATTTGTTTAAATATAATGAGTAGAATGATGAAGATAATCCATATTGTGGCATCTGTAGTCGACCATTTGTAGGACTTTGAGCATAATATATGTTACCATTTTCTGTTACCATCAGTTCTAACAAGTAAAATTGAGGTTATGAAGCAAGCTTTTAACCGATATTACCTTTCAGGAAGTACATGGAGCGTTGCTCAGCTATACGTACACAGTTCTCGACTATGCACAAACTGGCCTAATTGCTGCAGTGTTCTTCTTTAAGGTGAGTACTAGAGGCGGGTGCAAGTTGAGCATCATCAAATACATGAAAAGAATCCGTACGATATTAATGTCGTCTCGATCGTCGTAGACCTAAATATTCATGTATTAGCTTTTATTCAAATTTATCAACTCTACTTGTGCACATCCATTTCCAACAATAAGTTTCTATCTTTTTTACCTGCATAGACGGCCAATAGATAACGGGAATTATGACCGAGAGTATATGCAAAACAAAACATAAATAAAAAGAAAATTGAATGTAATATTGTGTGCAAAACTTAAGATTGTTAGTTCTTACTAAGTTTCAGTGTGTTGTTAAGGTTACTTTTGTTGAACACATGTAATAATTTAATATGCGGAGCAAAAAATATGATAAATAAATAAAAAGTGAATGTAATATTTGCTTGACATTGGGAAGAATAACATTTTTTTACGATATATCTTCTATATTTTGTACGTAACAATGTGTGAATGCAATTTTTTCATCGCAACTACCAGCACACACTAATCAATCAAACAACTAAAAACATAAAGATAATTTCGGTATGATTTAGAATATATCCTACATATATGCGAAGTTGTAGAGGGAGATAAAAGAGGCGATGTCTACACCGAATTCATTGATTGTCACCAAAGTTCTTTATACTTCCGAACATTCTTCTTCGAAACATAAAACCCCTATTTTGTAATTCCTCTCTTAAAAAACAAAATGTGGTTCAGTGAATTGAATTTAAGACACATAACTGTGAGAGAGAGAGAGAGAGAGAGAGAGAGCCTTAACATGGCAGAGGAGATTAATGCAATACCCCTGATGATGACAATGCGTTTGTTCCAAGTTGTTCTTTGGTTAAACAATTCAGTTTCCTCAGAAGTGGTTACCAACTTTGAGAAAAACTGATTGTGTAAGGAAGTTGGAAGTGGGGTTAAGTTAAAAGGGAAGTTTGGCAGTTTTTTTTCATGGGTGAGACAATGTCAATTTTGTTCCCGACAGTTAATTTTCTATTCATTTTTTAGTGCGTGAAAATAGTTTTTGTGGTGCGTAATATTGGCAAGTGCAAAAAGATGACAAAGCTTAAAAAATATAGAGACACCAATTTGGCTCTCCCTTTATATAATAGAATAGACGACTGATTTGGGTGCTGGGTTAATGTTAGTAGTTGAAATGAAAGCATCAGCTGGGACATAATCGGCGAACTGTCCATCTCCTCTGATAGCCACGGTTTAAATTTTTGGCAGAGTTTATGAATTGCCTTTGTTTTTATAGTAATTCCTGGTCCCTTAGTCTCGTAATCTTACAGAGTTGCATTTTAGTAAGAAAGAAGTTTCTTGTGTTTGCATGACAACCAAATGACCACTTATGTTCAGCAGAGGATCGATTATATTTCCTGTAGTTTTGTCTGGTATGATGCGGAGGAGATTACTAATCGAAATCTGCATTAACCCTTGTTGTGCATTTCTTTTAGATGATGGAATGGTGGTACCAATCTGTGGAGGACAGAATGTTGGCACCAACAATATATCCTCCACCCCCGAAGGCAAGTTATATCAGGCACTTGTATTTTCACAATTTGCTCAAGCGTTTGTGTGATGCATAAACAGAAAATGAAGTAGCATATTCTTTGTTGCTATGTTACTTGAGACAAACTTTAATTGATTTGTAGTTTGGCCTTCTTTTTCTTTTTGTTTTTTTCTTGTGCAACAGACTGCCAAAGAGGGAATTCCGTTGCCACCTGATAGAACAATATGCCCTATTGTGTTCACAAAAGCGTGCAAATTCATCAGCACTAGCAATTTCAGGATGTGTGTTCTGTTATGCTTGTATATTTAAGTATGTTTCTCAGGTGAGTTTCAAGACTTCTGCTAATTGTTTTCATAGTTAGATACAGTTCTCTATTGATCCCTTTCATTCTTGGCATATAAGTTTTTGGAATGATTTGATCGTAAATGAAATTTTATTCTGGCCGAAATTGAAAGATTGGTATTTGTTGTAATCTCTTCCTGGATTTAATGCTTAGCAATTGCATACACAAACCATTCGAAATGTTTTAGTTTTGGTTCCAATCGAGGCCTACTTGCTGAATCCAAATAGATGAACTGTTTCATCATATAAATTACCTCTTATATTGCTACATCTCCGTCCCGGCTACAGATAATGGTTTCATTTAAAAGTCTACTGAAATTTCAGTATAGGGTTTTTTTTTTTTTTGGCAACTCTATAATTGTCGAATGTGTACTTTGACAACTAGCATAGATATGTTCTGATTTCAAAAGCGTTTTTTTCGTCTCCTTTTCTCCAGTCAAATGCAAGGAAATCATGTGAATACAAAAAGTGACACCTGATAGTCACCAGACAGTCAAGAGGACATAGCTCCACAAGCCCAACCGGCGGTACAACAGCCAGATTCTCAACAAGAAGAAGAAAAAAAGATTGCAAAAAGGTTCAAATTGATTTCATTTGTGCTGAAAGTAATTTTTGACTTATATACATTGAATTTGAGGCTTGTTGAATTTCTTGACAAATATGGTATTGTATTGATTTATATTTATTATTGTTTGATTTCACGTTTATCCGAGATGAAAGTTATGGTAGCCATGAGTCGTTACTTCATGTTTACTATTTTCAACTATGATGTATTTGTTTTGAAAGAAATACTTGATATGTTTTGAATATTGTGAAGAGTGTTTTTGGGATGTTTTTTATTTGAATATTGTGAGAATCTTTGAGACAATATATTTTTTGTTTGAAGACATTGTGAATGTTGGAGTACAATATTTATGATTTATTTTAAGGCATAGGTATATTTGTGTAGATTGTTTATTTTAAACTTATTTTGATGTGAGTTCGGTATAAGAATTATAGGTTAAGAATGGCAATATGAAAAATCAAAATAAATTGTTGCCAAAAATAATATCGTTCTTGGCGTTTTTGTATTATTACCAGCGTTGGTTAATGAATTTTTATTTTACAGATGCTTTTAAAAATTTTACAAATCCATTCTCCGCGTTTATAAATATATTTTTACCTACACTTTTAAAAAAATTCTGCAAATAAATTTCCCTCGTTTTTAAAAAAATTTGCCGACCCTTTTTAAAAATTCCACAAATACATTGCCGGCATTTTTTAAAACGCGGGGAATACCTCACCGGCACCGAAAAAGTGAGGTTGCTGAAAAATCTTTTCCGGTGTTTAATGAACGCCGAAAATATACTGGTAAGTTTTCCCGACAGTTGTATTGATAACGTTTTTGTCAAATGCTTGGAAAAGTGAAAAAACATGCCGGTAAAGCATTTTTGTGGCGTTTTTGAAACTTTTACCGGAGTTTAACAAATGCCGGGAATTCTATCTTTTGTTGTAGCGACAAATTATGAAACACGAGACTTGACAAAAATGAGATTAGAGAAAAATGAGTACTCATGCGAAGAATGATACAAAACTGCACCCAGATCCCATTGGGGTTAACTGATCTTTCTCTCATGTTTGGTTGCAGTTTCTAGAATCACATTTGCATGAAATTTTTATGGAATATTTCAGGTTCTATAAGTAAGGCCTACTACCAATGACATGGCCTGCAAGATCATTATGCCACAGCTTGATTCTAGTCTCGAATAGATTATTGGAAATTTTTGGGATGTCATTTGATTTGCCTTTTTAAGGGCTTAACAATTCACGTTAAGGCATCTTTCACAGCAATGGCTACCATGAGTTGCCAATCAGTTCCGTCTTGCCTATCATCACTAATTTATTTTTGGATTGGGTTGGTGCCGACGAACGAGAGTTTTTCTATAAGGAAGTTTTACACTTTTGACATCTAATTAAAATGAAATGAAAAAGCACATGGTTCTTCTATCTTACTAATTTATTGGTCAAATAAAAATATTTTTTGGTGTTTTCCAAAAAATGGTTACTTTTTCAAAATTTTAAAAACTGTCAACCAAACATATTTGCGTGTCATTGAGAGGAATCTAGAAAAAAACTACAACCAAACAATTTCTGCCTAATATATTTCAAAAATTGCTTTTGAAAATCAATATACTTGTCATTTTCTACTTGAAATGGTTTCAAAATTTTGAAAACAACTTTTTAACTTTCTCAAAAATGGATTCTGTCGGAAAAAAAAAGTTTATAAAAACAATCAATCAAACAAGTATCCGAAATTTGTCCTAAAAAATGATTGGGAAAACTGTAACAGCGTCTCTACCACAAGAACTGACCTATCAAACTCGATGACGGCACTTGCCAAGCTTGTAGATCTTCTTATTCATTTCATTTATGTGGTGATATCCGTTCTCACCAGCTTTGGCAACATTGAATGAAACTCTGGCAGGATGCCATGCTCCAATACAAGCCACTTTGCGCAAATCCCCACGAGTCTTATGCTGAAGGCGGGTCACACCCCAACTTCCTTATGAGTGTGTAAAACGGGAAACACAAATTGAATAGACTTAACATGACCAATCTTTCGCCCCCATCTTAAAGTGAAAGATGAACGAAGACAAAATTTTCATGTGAAAATATGTACGTTTGTTGCTCTAAACACAATCAAGAAATAATATGGACATTTAATAGCAAACAAATGAATCTTCAGAAGCATTTGTCCAGGAGTTATTGACAAGAAATGAACAACAATCTCTGAAATTTCAATAGAAAGTTTGACAAATATAAATTATAACTGGACAACCACGTACAAGAGCATGTATATAAGCTTCCTATCAATTCTCTCTGACGTCAGCTTACAACAAATCAAGACTTTGTAAGACCAAAATGCTTGAATTCCAGAAAATAACTTTCATTAATCATAAAACTGGAATTATAGCAGGAAATGAAAATTACATAACAAATATAAACAAAAACCTTGGAGTCATGTGCAATCGCAATCCCCTGAAAGTAGATTTGCTGCCTCACTGTGGGTGTTGGAGATTGCTCTGGCATCTGTCACCCAGGGTATAAACAAAAACCTTCGAGTCATGAAAATGGGTTTTCAAAATCAAAAGACATGCACATGGGAGTCTTGCTACGTATAAAGCAAGGTTAGCGGCACAAGGTTTTCAACAAACTGAAGGTATTGATTCAAATGAAATGTTTAGTCCAGTGGTAAAGCAACAAACCATTCGAGTGGTCTTAACTTTGGCCCTTAATCATGTTGGAGTGTTAAACAATTGGACGTTTCTAATGCTTTTTTACATGGAAAACTTAAAGAAGCAGTTTACCTAAAGCAACCACAGGGCTATGTCGATCCTAAGTACCCTTTCCATGTGTGCAAACTTCATAAAGCCTTATATGGTTTAAAGCTGGCTCCAAGAGCGTGGTATGCCATGATTTCACAGTGTTTGCTCAAGAAGGGCTTTGTGAATAGTCAAGCAGATACGTCCTTATTCATTCTTCACCAAGGAACTGATGTGGTACATATTTTTTGGTTTATGTTGATGATCCTTAGCTTATACAGTCTATTGTTAATGATCTGAGTCATGATTTTGCTCTATAGGATTTGGGTTTACTTCATTTCTTCTTAGGGATGGAAGTTCATTATTTTTCAAATGAATTAATTCTCTCACAAACTAAGTATGCCCGGGAGCTTCTTCTCAAAGTTGAAATGCTTGGTTGTTGACCATGTGGTACTCCTTCTACAATCAAATCTTGTACCCAAACTGATGATACTGTTTTTCAAAATCCAGAATTTTACAGAACTCTTGTAGGTCTTTGCAATATCTAACTTTGACTAGGCCTGAGCTTGCTTTTGTTGTTAACCAAGTCTGCCAGCATATGCATCATCCCTTGAACACCCATTTTAATGATGTCAAAAGGGCCTTCAGTTTGTTAAAGGCCACTTTCATATTAATGTGTATTCATTCAGGTGCTGATTGGGCTGGGGAGGCCAAGGATAGGAAGTCTACTGGTGGCTATTGTGTATTCATGGGTTTCAATCTTGTCTCTCGGTCTACAAAAAAACAACCATGGCAAGATCATCCACAGAGGCTGAGTACAAAGCTCTTGCCAATTTGGCTGCAGAATTATTGTGGTTCCAACAGCTATTCTCTAATTTACATATAAACCATCTTAGTTCTGTTCCAGTTCTTTTGTGTGACAATATGTCAGCTGTTGCCCTCGCTTTGAATCTAGTTTATCATGCAAGGACCAAACATGTGGAAGTAGATTATCACTTAGTCTCGGAAAAAGTTCAAAATCATCAGTTTTTGATTAAGTATATTCCCTCCCATGCTCAGATTGCTGATATATTCAATAAATCCCTTTCAGTACACAGGTTCTCAGCATTAACTTCCAAACTGATGCTTGTTCTCTTTCTAGTACCTCTGTTTCATGTATTGATAAGACTGAAGACAAAACTGACATTAATCAGCACAAGAAAGTTTTGGTATTATCCAAGGAAGGTGGTTCTGTTGAAAGTGCAACTCATGAAGAGTAGCATATACACCAAAATGAAGTTAGTTAGTTAGGTAGTTGCAGTTTGTTAGCTCTAAACCGACTGAGTTAGTATCCACCTGTATTTTAACATGTGGGAAATTCTTATTGGTTTGTTCTGCATTCACGTGGATTATGGCTTTCATTACCGTTACCACAAAGAACACAGGTTATATCATTTAGAGCAGCCGACTGCTGAATTCTATGCTTAGTATCAAGTCGACCTAGAACATCCACCCATTGAATAATAGCCCATCTCAGCGCATAATGTTTGAACCAGATGACCGTATTCCATGAGACTTCAGGCTGAGGACTTCTAAGAGCATTCCAAGCTGAATCAATTAAGCACTTACCATTTGGCATTTAGAATCCAAACTAGTGTATCTTCTTCTGCAGCGACATTACGAAGGAAGGAATCATGAGCGTTTTCAACATTTTCTTTGGTAACAGCATTCCTTCTCCTTGGCCATTGCCATCTGCTGTTAACAACATTTTCTTTTCAGCATTGTTTTGTTAGTCTAGTTTTCCTGGCTTGTTTTGGTTTGTTAGTACTCTGGTTGCTAGTTTGCTTGGTGCTTTAACAAAATTTAATCTACCAAAAAAAAGTAAGAGAATTTGCTTTCTGTATCATTTTTCATGATGATATTCTAAACACAGGTATTATTAGCACTATGGAAGTGCCAACCTATGCGAATGGACAATTGCAATATATTTTCCAACAATAAACACACAACAAATACTTCCCGGTAGAAATAGTTAATCTGCTGATATAAGCACCTGGAAAACAAGGCATTACTCTCACTATACAGTAACGGTATTTTACATAAGCTTCAACTAGCTATTTTTTCTCTAGTCCATGATTTAGAATAGACACGAACAAGTAACTAAGTTAAGGAATAAGTTTGTCCCTACTCTCCCTATTCTCCATCAAGAGAAACTAGAGAATGAAGCAAGAGAGGAAACTAGGATTCATGCAATGTGGAGCTGTGATGGAAGAAGAATGTTAAAACATCTCTGAAGCTCCACTTTGGTTTAAAGACAAGTTTCAAGTGGTTTCTCACGTTTTCTCTTCTCATAACAAGACCTGACACAGATTATCGGTTCACACGCAGCCTAAAGCAACATTTACTCTCACATGTAATCCGTATGCCCCACACTCCCAAGTTAAGTCCTTGCATCAAACGATTGTGCAACTTGCCTATGCTACTATGGTGCACTGATAACAGCAACCGGAGGAATCTAGAGATGAAGCTGTGTGCAATGGTGGGGTGCCGTGGTACCTCGTAACTTTCATATAACCCGACAGATACAAGTATATTCCACACAAAAACTTGTCTACCTCTCTCGCGATGGAACTCAAAAATGATAATTTGATTTTTTTTTTTTTTTTTGAAAAAAAAGAAGCTAGTATTTGCACAATACTAGAAATAAAAAGCAATCTAACACTGCTGGATTATACTAAGTTTTTACTTTAAAGAGGCAAATAGAACTTCCCAATCAGTCAATTTAGGCTTTTTAATTCACTTTGACTTGAAGAGGTAAAAGATGACCCCTAGAGTCAAGTCTATACGATAACATAACCGTGAAGAAGTGGTTACAATTGCATTCCCTTCCAAAGGGTTGAAAGCAATTGAATGATTTGAATGTTCACATATTTTTCCATTTCTTAAAGAAGGACCAAAATCATTTTGAATCAATTTTTTGTAGATTATTGGTTCCTCGCTACAAGAAAAAAGAGTTTTGACGTCTAGACATGCTCGTCGCAAAAGCTCACAGTCTGTTGCTAATAGTCTTTTGTGACAGCAACATGTGGATGAGGTTACTGGGGTGTCAAAAGGTTTTTTGCATTGGCGAGTTACCATCACAAAGTTTTTGCAACGAAAAAAACTAGCTTTTGCGTCAGCATTTTTACCAACTCAAAAAAAGCAAAAAGAATTGACTCATTAGCGTTGGATTAGGGAAAAAATATTGGCTTTATTGTTTGGTACGAAATAAAATCCACAAGTAAATGGCAAGATTTTTTTTTTTTTTTGATCGGCAAAAAAATAATTTATTAATCTTGGAAGCAAGTGTTACAAAAAGATTAAAGGGACTACAAGCATAACGGCAACACAGCGGCCAACTCGAATTCCAACTAAGTTGTTACCTGAGAGAACGACATTCATACGTCACTTGAAACACCAAAGAAAAATATCCAGAGGTTGGCATGATGCCAAACAAATAAAAACAAGGTAAAAAGGGGCATACCCCTTTGGCGAAAAATCACAAAACTGAGAGCATGACAAATCCCCACAGGTATTGTACGAAAGCCTAATCTGATCAAGCAAATACGATATCAGTAGTTATAACAGCCAAAACAACAGCAAACAGCAGCAGCAGAACTTCAAGAAACAGAGCCCAGACCTGTAATATCAATATTGTCTTTATTGTTGTTTGGAAAAGTTTAGGTAGGGGCTGTTTTCATCCATTCATGAGATTGTCGCAAAACATTTATAACCCTGCTAAAAGTCTGTGGATGGTAATGAGACAAGTATGAGTATCCCCTAGCTATCAATCAAAACTGCATGGATACAAGTCACCTTTCTGAATATTAACTGGATTCTCCATCAATGACCTGGACCTTTTTGAGAAGTCCACGAATGTTGGCTTAGATTTGGCCTATATTTATAACTCTTGAGAGGAAATTCAAAATTCCCAATCAGCCAAGTTGGCATAATAATTAGCTTGATGTGAATAAAGAAAAGATGAGCCTTGATCAAGTCTATAGGATAACATAATCATAAAGAAGTGGTTACCTTTTGCATTCCCTTCCGAAGCGCTGAAAGGAATTAAATTCGAACTTTGAATATTCACATGCATTTCCACTTCAAAAGGATGGACCATAAGCAGCACCCTATGTACTGATTGAAAGGTTTTCTTCCCCTTCTTTCTTGGCATAGTAATATCACAAGTGATTGAAAGATTCAGATACATGTAAGCCAAACTACTGTCTATTTCTCAGTTATATCTAGCATTAACACTGTTGAAAATTCTCATTCTTCTCATCTGCCGTGTTGTCTGAGTTTGTGGAAAGTTTTTTTTTGGTTGAAATCACATTAGTATATCTAGCATTAATACTATTTGAAAAGTTCTTGCACAAATGTTATTTGTTTATGTAGCTACCATGTCCAATCAAGTTGGTATTTTGCATGAACAATTTTCTTATGGGGGCCTACGAATTGAATGTTGCAGACCACTGTTATAAGTCAAGGGCGGACTCACAAACACTACTAGACAAAAGCCTCTTTTGGTTAGATGGGACACGAAGTCTTCTCGTACCCTTCTATTTTCTCTCATCTTAAACTGCTTATTCGGGAAAAGTAGAGGAAAAAAGAAAAAAAAAAGAAATGGGCTACATTTGCTTAGCAAATATATGACAATATTGGAAAAGGCCAGGTGAAGTAAGTCACGATTTGGAATGTAATTTGCACTTTTGGATGTTTCCTTTCCTTATATTTTGTTACCGAATCCTTCTGACTATGAACCGCACCATGAGGTACAACACATTGCTTTTCGCAACAAAAATTGAGCCGCTGGTTTTTGACTATTTACAAGCTCTTCAAATGAGTGATTTTTTTCATTCATCGGTAAAGAAATAAATTTATTAATCTTTGCATGAATGGTACAAAGATTAAAGATTCTAGGGGCATGACAGCATCACAATGGAAGAAACAAGAATCCTGACTAGATTGACACCCAAGTCGCAAACAATCATGTCACCTGAGACTCCAAAGGGAAGACAAAGTTGGCAAGACACC
>JABCMJ010005035.1:0-59097 GCA_014822125.1 Arbutus unedo | reverse complement strand
AAAAAAAAAAAAAAAAAAAAAAAAAAATATATATATATATATATATATATACATATATTTGCTTTCATTAGTGCATTTTTATTTGATAGAACAGAAAAAAAATATAAACAAATAGTTTGGATGCATGAATTTTAATTTAGTTGCATGATTTCATTCATGATTTGTAAATGCATATTGAACCCAAACTATTAAACATTTTGGTGGCCCAATTAGCCAAAATTCAATTTTCATTGACCTATTTTCTTGAAGACCCAATTCAATTTTAAAGCCCAATCAGAAATTTTGGCCTATTACTTAGAGCCCAATAGCATTTTGCTGACCCAAAATCCATCATATTTGACTGATTTTAAGATACAATCACACCCAATAATTTTTCCTCTTAATCATAATCTCACATGTTTCTTCCTCAAGAACCCACGTTTGTATATATATCTATATGTTTTCCATGGTAGAAAATCTCATCTCTCCCAATAGAAATTTTTTCCTTGCCCCCTACTCATCTACAAACCACCTATACTCATTGGTTGATCCCAAAATCACATCTTCTCCCACATGAGTAAATCTGACCTCATCTCTTACTCCTCAATGAGTATCCATGGATATTAAAGCTTCACACTCAATTCCCATATGCTCTTACCCTCCTCATCTTCTATATAAACCCCTCTTTCTTTGTATTCTACACTTTTTTTTCCAGACAATTCAAAGTTGAGAAGAGAGTGTGAAAGCTTGAGAATTTCAATAGAGTTTTAGAGAGAGAGAGAGAGAGTTCCATTGGAGTTTCATCCTTAAAGATCTAGTCGTTTTGGTGTTCAATACATTCAAATCCTTCAATTTGATCTTCAATCGAACTTATTTGAGGTGTAATCAAGCTTATTTAACATAAATCTTCCTTCTCCAAACTTTAATTTGTGTCCTAGACGTTGGAAAAAAGTTTTACGAAGTTTTAATGGTAAAAACTTAGAATTGTATTTTTGGGCAGTATTCAAGCGTGACTAGTCAGGAGTGAAGTCTAACCGGTCAGGTTTTGCTATTGGAAATTTTCAAAATGTAAAACCATCCAGTCATGCACCCCATGACTTGCTGCCATCCAATCACGCATTCCAGTCATGCATATCCTGACCTGTTGTCATCCAGTCACTCATACCCTAACTTGTTGCCATTTCTAGTCACCTTTTGATTGTGACCCAAACTCTCTTAAACTAAACACTTAAACTTTAGACCCCTTAATCCAAATACCGTTTGAACGAGCTTACACCATGATCTAACCTTTATATGCATGTTTCTTGAGAGTTTATAAACACATACATGACATGATTAAAATCACATGATATAAATGAATCATATTGAATGCGTAATTATGGATCCATGTTATATATTATTCTTATTGATGGTTAGTATCACTTTTTACTTGCACCACTTGGATTAGATGAAGTAATGTGCATGAATGGTCGTCAATCTTTGATATCTTTGCAATTGCTTGTTGATAGACTTAATGATGTGAATAGTTTGTTATTATTTAATCGACATGGAACGTATCACATGTTTAGTTTAAATTTCATGCTATCATTGTTATTATTGGTTGATGAAGTCTGACTATAATTGTCGTTTTAGATCCTGAAGTCTAGAAATAATGAGTTGACATTGTACTTGACTTTTTACGAGATTTTGAACGAACTTAAGTTTTGAAAAACAAACACCGTC
Organism: Arbutus unedo; assembly: GCA_014822125.1. Lineage (NCBI taxonomy): Eukaryota > Viridiplantae > Streptophyta > Magnoliopsida > Ericales > Ericaceae > Arbutus > Arbutus unedo. The sequence continues at coordinate 57,396 of JABCMJ010005035.1, read as the reverse complement.
ATGTGTGCCATGAGACATGATATTGGAATTACTCCTTGGGAGATGTGTTAAGATATCTTGAGCCGAGATATGACTTGAGCTGAACTATGTCTATTACCATTGGGCTATGTCTTGGAGTTGAGTTAGTCACGTCTCATGTATTTAGCCTAGTTATGTCATGAGCTGGTTATATTCGTAAGCCGTGTCATATATTTTCAAATAAAAAAAAATTAGTATGAAGGGAGGACGTAGAACTTTTGAAGTCAAGGCATGACATATGAGAGGCATAACGCTGGAAGCATAACGTTTGAGAACATGGGATACGGGAACTGACGTTTGGGTACACTTGCATCGAATACAAGGAGCTTAGGGATTGAGACCATATTGATCATGAACATCATGACACTGCTTTGGAGATGCATGTTGACTTACGGGCGATGCATGTGTCGACCTAAAACTTGAAAAATTGAAATAGATTTTGGACACATATGGAAGTTGTCAGACACGATGTCAAAAACTTAGAAAATGGGCATAGAGATTGACCTAAGGGAAATTATTACTTGTGTTTTACTCTGATTTAAATTTTTGTAACTATTTATTTTAATGCTTCCGGTTATTATTCAATGTCACACTCTGATTTCATTCGACAATATATCTATTTAGAATTACTTGTTCATGTTATTATCTTGATCATGCATCATATGATCTAGTGCATAAATTGGGTCTATGGGTAGGATTATTTATTGGGCTTCATCTCTCATTGGTACAACATTCCCTAGCCCCTGGCTTTTCATGTCAGGTGTCTACGCAGAATTAGTAGAGCTGAAATTTCAGATCAACAATGGCGACAGTTTTCCTTGGGAAGACTAGACGGCACCTAGGTTACTTAGATTTATTTTAGTTTTGCATTTCAAAAGTTTGAATGTAATTTTCTTTTTATTTCGGTAATTGTAACAAAACTCTATTTTGTTGTGAAATGAAATGAAAATCATTTTGGCAGCTTTAAATTTCTTTTTAATTAACGTTTCCAAGGAATCGGGGCGTTACATGGGTGGTGGTTGTAGTGGACCAATAGGGTGTAGAATCAGTCACACGTGCCGGCAATAAATCAGCTAAAAAAATACCAGGAATGATTTGATCCAAGCATTTTTTATAAATGCTTACAAAAATAGTTTTATAAAAAAATGCTTGGATCAAGTCCTTCTTTGTATGTTTTTTAGTCGATTTCTCACCGGTACCCTTAAAAATATATTTTAAATACATTGGACTGTTTAGATCATCAAAATTTGATCAGGAAAGGAGAGGTTCGCATTTTAGCAAAATGAAGAATCATATATTAGAAGTTGTGTGTGTGTGTGTGTGTGTGTGTGTGTGTGTGTGTATTGTGCTGATTTGGGCTTCATGCCAAATCTAAGTTGGGCTAATGTGCGACTTGCGTTGGGCCTTGTGCCACTTGCATTGGGCCTTGTGCCACCTGAGTTGTGCATGCGATTTTAACCATTGCAAATTTAATTATTAATTGTATATCACAGTCGAAATTTCATATAATATAAGCTTACACACTCCTAGTTGTCTTTTGATGGCGAGAGATACACAGGTTGGTTAGCGGTCCACTATGGGGTGTCGCAAGTTGCTTTGGGGCTGTAGATGGGGTTTTAGAGTCGATTTCCTTATGTATTAAGTTGTTTCAAACTTATTTTAAATAATAGTCGATGTTATAGTCGTTATTGTTGGATTTTAGAACTTCTCTACCTTTCAGTTATGCGTAGTTGAGATTGTTGAGTTAATTACGTAGAGCAGTGTTAATTATCTAAAGTCTTTCGCTAAGTTGAAGGTTATTTGTTTCATTGACTTTGATAGCGTTGGTGATAATCTAAAATAAATTTGATGTTGATTTAAAATAAAATCGTTTTATTTCAATTGTATGTGGAGTTTTTAAGTTGTGTAGTTCTGTCAACCCAATGTTGGTCCATGAAGACTTGTATCAAGATGGGTAGTGACAGGGCATCGTGGTGCATGTGCCTTGGCATATCCTTACAAATAGTCCGATGATGCTCTGTTCTCAAGTACGTGCAAACTCACACTTAGAGTTTTTAGTTGGATTATTCCATCTTTTTGGAACTAACTTACGCATCACAGTGTTCTCCGGCTACCTATGGTTGGTTTGCACTAACGGATTTCTTGTCTTCCTACACAATCAGAGAATTCATTCAAGTTCAATCGAAGTTCTACTTGGATTCTATGCTCCAGATGTGTATAGAAATGTTATTGGAACATAGTTTGTTAAATAATAATTTTTAATAATTTTGGCCCAAAAAATTAGTAACACACAAACACTTTATTGTGCGGATCTAAATGGTGCAGTTAGTGTGGACCCTTGATTCATATGAATGTGTACGAATATGTGTCCAAGTCCTCTCTAATCTTAAATTGACACTAGAGGATTACATCATAGACATAGCTGACAAAGCTTGTGTTCATTTGTTAAAAAATTATTTATGATTGATTTGTTAATGTAATAAATAGTTTGAAAACTTTGAAACTCATTAAACATTCAAATCAAGACTGCAAAAATTTCTATTTGGTTTTTTCAGCTTATATGATGTTTGAATATTAAAGTTACTCAAGATTCACTCAATTAAAATTCGTTTGAAATTGTTAAACGAATTAAATTTAAACATAATTTATAAAATTTGTTAAATTTTCAAACCAAACTTAACAAAATTATTGCTTGGCTAGTCCGGCTGTAAATCAGCCCCAATCACAGACATTTCTTCCCAGCTCAAAGTTGCTCTTATATATCAAGAACCAAAAAATAAATGGAACTGATTTTCACACACCCCTCGTGCACTCCTTTTCTGAAATATCTTTTTATTATATAATCTTTATTCTTTTTGTGTTTAAATTACTATATTACCCTTATAATTAACTATAAATAAATAATCTTTATTTTTTGTCTTTATGCAATTTTTTTTGTATTTGTTATTTTTGTATCATTTTTTATGATTTATTAGTTAATCTCGACGAAAAAAATCTAAAAAGTATAAAATTATATTCAAAAACTAAAAAACTTCAATAAAAACAAAAATTATTCTAAAAAATGTTGTTTTAATTTTGTTTTTTGTGTTTTTTGAATTTTTTAACATCATTTATATTTTTCTAAAATTGAGACGAACTAATAACCATAAAAAAATAATACAAACCAAAAAAAATTAATTGTTTTTCAAATAAATAATCAAACAATAATTTAATAATTATTACAAATTAAATAGATCCTAAATAAAAGACATGCTTCAAAAAAATTACATGTAACCATTTATTTTTCATACAATCCCATAAAATTTCAATTTTTGTTGAAGCATTTCCTTTATGTAGGATCTATTTAGCCTGTAATAATTAGCAAATTATTGTCTGATTATTTTTTTGTCTTTATTTAAAAAAATTAATTTTTTATTTTGTAACAATTTTTTTATGGTTATTAGTTCGTCTTGATAAGAGATTTTAGAAAAATAGAAAATGATGTCCAAAAACTAAAAACAAATTCAGAAAACACAAAAAATAAGCTCAAAACATCACTTTTTTAGACTTATTTTTATTTTTAGTGATTTTTTTTAACTTTTGAACATAATTTCATAACTTTTAGATTTCTTTCATCAAAAAGAATAAATAAACTATAAAAAATGATGTAAAAATAACAAATACAAAAAAAAAACTATATAATGAGAAAAAATAAAGATTATTTACTTTTAATTAATTGTGAGGGTAGTATAGTAATTTAAACACAAGAGAGAAATAAAAATTATTTAGTAGAAGAGTATTTTAGTAACTTTATATAATAACGACAAACAAAGGAGTACATGTGGCTAAAATGGATGTGTGAAAATCACTTTCCAAAATAAATATGATAAGCAAAATAAAACAAATAAGAAAAAGGGAGGGAAAAAAAAAAAAGAAATACAGCAAAGTTAACGCAGATGTGGGCATCCAACTAAATTTTTCTTCTCACCCACTTCCGTAACTTTTATTAAATGAACGCAAACAACTAAAGTCTGTATACCTAGCATTACTCGTAAGAGTACAAGCTCATCAGCTAATATGGGACAATAATTGCAGATTTAACGTGTATCCAACCGTTCCGGACACATCCGTCTCTAAAATCTGTGTATCTAGCATTACTCATAACAGTATAAACTCGTGTATCATCAGCTAATATAGGACAATAATTGCAGATTTATTGATAAAATTTGGTGTCGAAATTCTAAAATCTCAAGATATACCTACGTCAAGCCAGTATTTAAAACCTTGGTCACATGTGGAAACCTGAAATATTGTCACCTAGGAAGGATCTGTGTCTCACTATGATATTGTGTATCGAACTGTATTGAAGTTACAGAAGGGTTTACCAATTGCTTGCCTTTGTTTCCAGAAGATGAGGACTCCACTGAACTACCACCACATAGGGGCCGAGAGGATTGTGCCCTATATACCGCTGGCTCTGTCAATAACTTCTCATTGAGGGTGACATCTTTGGAAAGCATTGCCACCACTTGCTTCATGTCTGGTCTTTGGTGAGAAGCAGCTTGGGTGCAGAAAAGTGCCACTTTGATGAACCGCATTACCTCTTTTTCTGGGTATTCACCCAGTTCAGGATCAACAATGTCTAGAAGCCTCCCTTCTCCTCTCAGCTTCCATGTCTGTAACAAAAGTGTTTGGAAGCCCTCGGCCATCATTATTGTTTATTTAATGCTTTTCAAGATATACAACAAGAGAAATTCCCCGTCCCAGTTCAAATATACAGATGAATTACACCTATAGCCCATTTGTGAAGCCTATATGTCTATATACCTTAAGTAGATAATTTTGTAAAAACTAGAAATTGGTAGGTCAAACCATGCCAGCCTCATGAAATGGCATAATTCTAACAAGGTGAGGTAATTTCTGCAGGCATATCCAATTGTACAATAAAAAAGATGTTAACCTGTTGAAGGAAGACCAGGAGCATAAAACACAAAATTGAGAGGACTTCATATTTGACATTAGAAGTAACTCTGGGAAGCACTTCAAATCTAATTTTACACGTTCCATTACATTGACTGCAGAGACTCTGCTACAGTCATCAGCATGCCAGTGAAACCATTTGCAAATAGCATATCAACAACATTGAGAAAAGGAAGAAGAAATAGATATTATACTGCCTGATTAATAGCCAGTGTTAATATGTACGTGCTCCACTTCAATATGATTCAATAAAGGTCCAATGAAGAGAACATAAAAACTTCGAAACTTGTAAATGCAACTCCAATGAAACAAATCATAAATTTGCAGTAGTTTTGAAACTTACCCATTCAACCAGAACCAACAGATCCTCTCCAAATGCTGCTTTACTACTGCTTCTTCCGCTTATTATTTCAAGTAGGAGTACACCAAAACTGTATATATCTGCCTTCTTGGTAAGCTGTCCTAACAAGGCATATTCGGGGGCTAGATATCCCCTGCAGAACGTAAAAGATGAACATTTGCATACGAACATTTACATACATAGTAGAAGCAACAAATAGAAAAAGAAAGTTGAGAGGGCAACTTAGCACAGAATCATGTTCACTCCTTTGGTATCTTCATCACCATGACCATGGAACCAATATCCCATGGACATGCTGTGAAGTTACTGAAGGAGTGAGTGAGAAAATTGGCATTTTAGTTCTAGTATGTGCTCAAACTTAAAAACAACTTGTCAAATTTTGAACATAATTGTCATGAAGTTTAAACTCTTTATGATTCGTTGCTCATAGGTTGTAAATGAGCCTTCTCCTGAACCACTTATCTAATACAGATGAGTCTTTTGACCTTAGCTTAGCTAGCCCACATTCTGCAACCTTCTTAAAACCAAATGGGTGTCATTTCTAACTTCAATACATATCCCTAAGGCAAGCCAACCTTTTGCATCTAAAAAGTGGTGGAATATGGATTGCGCTTCTCCCTTGGGTACTTTATATTAAGGTAAAAAAAAAAGATAAGAGAGAAAAAGGAAGAATACGTAGAAGGTTGTACACAGTTCGCCTTCCTTACTTCAGTTGTCTAATCTGTTTGCAGTAACTTTTACTGGCATAGGTCATACATATTACATCTTATCCCGCTAAAAATAGCGTGTGGCCAAATTCATTTTCAATATGAAGTTAGCTCCATCAATCTACACATGCAATCAACTATATTCAATCTGTACGAGTCACAAGCCTGGCATAGATAAGTGAATCAGATAGCTTACATAGACAACACATGAGGATAAAATACAATGAAAAAGCATGCTTACAATGTTCCTGCCACACGAGTACTAATATGAGTGACATTGTCTGGAAAAAGCTTTGCCAGGCCAAAATCTCCTATTTTAGGAAGGAAGCTTCCATCAAGAAGTATATTGCTGGCTTTTATATCACGGTGGACAATATGTGGTTCAGCTTCTTCATGAAGAAATGCAAGGGCAGAGGCTGTACCCACACAAATAGCAGCCCTGTTAGGCCAATCGAGAGCAACACGTTTACCGTTTGAACCTGAAATTAATGGCTATTGACATTAGTTTACCAAAACTTGATCATTCATTTGGCATGATTGTCTCTGTGAGTATGTGTGCGCATGTGTGTGTGTGTGGCTCTGTGCATTTACGAAGCAAAAAGCTTCACATGTAGAGACAAACTCACAACATTAATCAAATTTCACGAACACAACATCAGTGAACAATTCTTGGAAACAGAAAGTGTAAAAGGAAGCTGATTACTTTTTTCCTCATATGCCCTTATTGGCTTGCAGTCACCTTTAATAATTACATATGTCATTGATTATTTTAGCAAAATCTGGTTTCGAACTTTTAGAAAAGGGCAAAGTCACAAGTCATCTCATTTTTACACTAGTGTTACATTCTCAAGAAATGATTTTATGCATGCTGTATTTTACAATTGTTGTTTTGCTTAATTCAAACTAAGATAAAAGTTGCCTCCAACTAATTTCAGTAGTGTGGGAATTACCAAGTAAAGCATTAGCAAGGCTGTTGTTCTCAAGATATTCGTACACCAATATCCGATGACTCCCCTCCACACAACAACCAATCAGTTCAACAAGGTTTGGATGTCGGATAGCTGAAATCATATTAACCTCCGTCAAAAATTCAGCAGTTCCTTGTTTCGATTCAGTGGAAAGACACTTGATGGCAGCATGAGTACCATCCCTTAATTCTCCCTGCAGTTATAAAGTAATGATTCCCAATAAGTACCATCCCTTGTGCGGACAGTTCAGGCATCATAAATTCATTTTTCCATTACAGTAATAGATTCATGTTTTTCAGTTGCTGTGCTGGTATTTTAAATTTATGCGGAACTATATAGTTAAATGATACAACATCATTTCATTTCACTTACCCTATAGACAACTCCAAAACCACCTCTGCCTATTCTGTTTGATGGATGGAAGTCCCTTGTTGCTGATCTCAGCGAGTTATAGGAAAAGACCCTCACATTGCTGGTAGCAATCTCTAACCATGAACAAACACATACAATACAGAAACATGTCAACAGTCGAGGCATTGTGCAGTTATTCAAAGAAGATCCTCATATAGTTAATTCTGCGACAACAGAAGGGTGAAAGTTAACATGCAAATTTGAACTTTACAGAATTTATGGTTAATACACAGGTGAAGAGAAAACTTTGGCTCAGGAAAAGGTTTAAAAAAACTGAAATTAGCATATTATAGAAGCTGGTGGGCGAAGTTTGGATTGAAAGAATCTTGACGAATGAACTCTACGTTCTTACATTGAAAACAATTCCTAATTACCTACCCAACTCAAAATTGCATTCCCAAACTAACTAGAATTCTAATCCTCACCATCCCCTACGGTAATCACAAGCTCAAGCTCAATCGAAATGAAAAGACTACGAGTTGAACTCTACAAATGTCCTTTGGAGATATGTTGCCTCGATAAGATCATTGAACTAATCCAACTACTTGTGTGAGATTACCTGACACATTAGGCAAATGGTTTTGTTTTCATCCTAATAATTAGATTCCTGTTGGCTGTCAAAATAACGGGCATCCAAATTAAATAGCCTTAATGTAGACAAAATCCCTAGACAACAAATCCTGATTTTATTAGTTCAGGTAAGCCTAATACAAACTAAAGTTTCAGGGAGACAAACTCAAAAACTCCATCGAATTTCAAATAAACAATCAGCAACATTCAGACCGTAATCCAAAAATTTGAACAGAAAACTCAATTCCATCGAGTAATCGCTGAATTGAACTAAACAGTCGGATTATCATTAAGCAATCGTGGAGGTAATGTTGAAGGAAGAGTTTCTCATTTCCTTACTTTCTTCTTGCGTCCCAGTCTTCTGCATACACGAACTGAATGCGCCAAAGCAATTGAAACTCATTGCTTTCGCTCACAACCACTTTGAATGTTCTTGCCCTTCATTCCAATCCCTGCCCAACCGACAATCATACAATCATTTTTGGTATATGTACATAATCAGAACCCGACAACAAATCAATAACAATAAAGCCAAAATATATACTACAACAATAACCCAAAAGCCAAACCTCGAGTCACTGTAATGGTGAAGAATTCGAGGGGGAATTCGGAAACACCCACTTATATATGTGAGTATGTAGATATTTGCAGGTTGCATACGACTTTAAATGGTTAGTATTAGATTTGGAATTGCTTTACTCCGGGTTTGAAAATTCAATATGTGAAAACAAGAACGGCCATTAACGCGAGGAGAGAGAGAGAGAGAGAAAGCGGCTGGTGGGGATGATGACTTGGGTTTTTCTTACTTGCTCTTTGTCGTGTGAATGTCCGTGGGACACCAAATCAATAGAAAAGCCTGTGTGAAAGAGAAAACTATCGCGGTAAAAATTATTTGGTGATGCGGGCACCTTCCAAGTGATGTCACAATTGTCCGATGTGAAGTTTTTTTAACTAAGATGATTTTTACGGGCAGTTCTAAACACATTTTTGAATTTGTGTAAATATTGCTTCTGTAATTTTTATATTTCTTTAAAAAAAATAGAGGGTGTTATATATATATATATATATATATATATATATATACATATTATAATTGTTTAATTTTTACTTTTAATTATTACTTAATTTCTAAAAAAGAAAATAAGAGTATCTAGATTTACACTATTATGAAAAATAAGAGTATATAAATTCACGTAAAGACTCGAATGTCTTTCTTATTTGAGTAAAACTGAATCTGACATATATTTGACTCAATTGGGTTGAAAATATCTCAAAATTTAAATTTAAATAAGAATTCAAAGTAAAGAAAAAAAAGAATTGAGTTAAAAATAGCTGAGCCTAGGACTCCCTTTTACGGGTGATTGGACCTTAAGACTTTACTAAGGGAAAGTCTACCAATTGTTATACTCATTGTTTAAGTCATATTTTGACGGATATTTTTTTTTTATTTGACAAATTCTTGTCAAAATAGCAACGTCATCTTTTGTGCTAAGTTTAGAAGCAATTTTAGCATTATTTACGCCAATTGATCCCTATACATAGTTAGATAATATGTCTAAAATTGACATTGTGTCAAAACGACACGAAATCGGTATAGTAATATTTCTTTAGATATTATAGCAAGTTTATTTTGACAATCATTTAAACAGTAATGGACGAACTTGCTATAAGTAATCATATATTTTTCATCACTTTCCCTTCGAAAATCACATAGTTTAAACTTGATACAAATCATTCCTTTACCTAAATTGCCATTATGTCTAGATGAAACTCAAGACGCTCTCATCAAATATGTCTTATTAGTAGTCAAATTTCATTTTAGAAAATGCTTTCATTTAGTATTCTTCAAATTCTCAGTGCTTGAAATAAATTTTCCATGCTCCTATTTTGGCGCATTTTTTAACTGTTAGATCACGTAATTTATTTTATTTTATTAAATTTTTTTACGTAATATAACGATTGAAAATAAACAAACATTAAAGTACATGAATTTTTGTATAGATCATTTGAACTCCTATATATTAATGAACACAAAGTGTGGTCAATTTAAAATCTCAACGAACACTGCATGTTCAGTGTGACCTTCATTTTTCCGAGGTACTTTCACCTAAAATGCAGGCTGCCAACTTCTAGACTTTTTTGTTCATATCACATGGTCCTTGAACCAAACAAAATGACGCTTACGTCCTTATTAGCCCGAATGGAGGTGTTTGTGCATTGTGTATTGTGTATAATTAGTCGTGTATTGCGTCAAAACGATATTATTTTTTGTGCTGAAAAAATTGTTCAAACAATTAAATTTTTTTTAATATTTTTTTGCACACAACAGAACCCTCAAGTCTTTATTAGCCGCACAAGAAGAACAATTTTTGTCCTTGGATTATTTGCATTCAGTGCTTTTTCCATAATATCAACCATTGTAATCAACAATTTTTGTAGATTACATTTTGAGACTGTTTTTGCCCGAACAATCATTTGCTGTCTAAATGACTTTTCGTCAATATTTTACGCGTCAAAATAACATCATTTTGATACATAACATGTCTTATTATGTGCAATGCATAGCAGGGTCCTAATTTCCTTTGACCTTGTGCAACAAATTGACCTTGAAATTATTCTAAGGCATTTAAAGATTAATTCTTTTAAGGAGCTTACCGTTCGAATGCAGCTTGACGTTTTATTGGGTATCTCTATTGCAAAATTAGTAAAAGCATAATCTAAAATATATGTACATACATATATGTATTAGAGAGATTTGAGACCGTATCCGCTCGTGTCAGTGGATCCCAAGAATATGAGAGGGAGCTGACTTTATGAATTGTGAGCTTCAGAAAAAGATAACCTAGGAGGAAGGGTCAATCTTCTGGCTGTCGGCGATAACAAAATGGAGACTATGATGATGGAGTTGACTTCTGTTCAAGTGTTTTTTCTATTCCATGACTCATGGAAACGACACAAAAAAAGAATCCCATGAATCAAACTGACGTTTTACCCACTCCTATGTCCAATGAAAATTTCTATGTAGACTAATGTTCACGCGTGGTCAACTTTCCAGGGACCAATTTAAGTTATAAGCATGGTATTCCAGCATCCATAAGTCAAAGGTAGCGACATTACAATTCCCCATAATATTCTACCCTCCAACAACATACGCACACGGTAAATCTACAACTACAAAAATATATTATAACGGCAAAAATCGACTTATACTTTTGAGTAGTTCGTGTAATAATTCGAAAAATATTAGAGAGACATATGTTTTTTTATTATTCATAATCGGATATGAAATTTTAATAATTATATAACTATAATATATATATATATATATATATATATGTGTATGTGTGCATATTTATGTATATGATTATATAGGAATATGTTTTTCATTTTTTCCCCTATTTAATAATTTCTTTTTGTAAACTAATCAACTCACTCTTAACTCTAAAATTGGGGAGGCTGTAGCCCCTTCTCCTTTTACCCAATTCAACTAACCTTGACATTTAATTTAACCTCAAGGCATTGGCCTAATTGTAACTCTCCAAATATCAGATATGTTAAATAATTTTTTTTTTAGCTCCAAAATATTTTTTATTTCATTTAAAATAAAAAGTACAAGTTTGATTGGTAAAAATGAAATTAAACTTGACAAAAATAAGATACATTTTAAAATACTATTTGAAAAAAGAAAATACAAAGCATCTACTCATAGTAACTAGGGCTCGAAAAAGTCTTTGTCCACGGCGTTATTGTCTACTGGGTATCCTGTGTGTTCAGTCCAATCTTTAGTATCTTGCGTGAAAAATCAAGGGAAGGAAAATTACACCATGAGCGATAAGACTTAATAAGATATCTTATCTTTATGTCCCCATTATGTAGGTTTATGATAAGACATAACATGATATCTGCCATTTATACGAATGCTATAACACATATGTGCGAGAGTAAAAGTAAGTAAAGCATTAATAAATGTTAAGCCCAATAGTAAAATCATCAATTCATAATCCCAATATTTACCCAACTGGCATAGATTATTGTGGCTTAGCACGAGTTATCTTACCAGCATGATCCGTCTCTAAGGCACAGATGGTCTAATGGCATAACGTATCTTACGAGGTATAATTTATTTCAATTAGGTTGTCCGAATCAATGGAATATTTGTTGTATGTCGTGAAAATACGAGAAACAATTTTGAAGAAGAAGAAGAAGAATTTTGTAAAAGCCAAGTTCTATTTTATACAACTTCCATCTGGATAATAAAAATCAATAGTTAGAAAGAAATACACATTACTTGAAGTTGGAGTTTTAACTTTACCCCGGATAAACGGTTAGCCGGCCATTGAACTCAATTCCATTGATCTTGAATTGAAATACATCATTACAAATAGCCTAATTACAAAGTTTATGTCTCTCACCACATTTTCCGCTCTTCCTCACACTATCCAACTCATCCCGAATTTCCTTTTCCTTGAAGGTAGCTTCTCACAATGGTACAAGCTTAGAAAGTGAGTAAAAATATCGAATACCTCAAATAAATACACAAGTCCCCTTTTTATGGACAACTTGACTGCCCTAGGCCGTCCGAACGTTTGGTTGTCCCATCCGGATGCTTGTGTGAGAGATTCGTCCAGAAGCTGCAATGTGAATATGTCTGGACGTATGTTCTACCGTCCAGATGCCTGCGCCTTTTGAAATTAGGGCTGCCTTAAGCATAATAGAGCTTGGGGCAGCAGATCTGTCCGAACACCTGTGAGGCAGTTGATGATGTGTTTGTGCTAAGTTGGGTTCTCTCATTGGTGTAAAAATCCGTTCGGACACAAGTCATGGCCGTCCAGACGTTTAGCCTGAGAATTTTTCCAGAAGTTGAATTATTGTTCCTTCCGGTCTCCTATCCAAACATATTTTCATACATATTTGCCTTTCGGACCTCTAATCGAACAGCTGTTGGATTTTGACTTAAAAACTTCAATTTCTATTTCAAAGCACTCCCACTTGTCTTCAAGTCCCGAAACATCAAAAAACAATTAAACAACGAGTATTCATGGCCTGAGAGAGCTAACAAAGGTAAATTGGATGGCGCAAAATGTCAACATTTACGCACGTGTCATGATTTAAAAAATAAGGAACAAGGCTACTAAGGGTACGGTAGCCATGCATCATTGAAATCTTTATCAAAAAAGCTCAGCTCTTCTTGCTCGAGTGGTACTTTCATTTGCTCGATTTTATCTGGCATGAAAATGCTAAGAGTAGAGAAGTCTCTATGAGTAATGAAACTCAGTAAAAAAATATACTCAAACAATAAACCCAAAGATATGTAAGTATATAAGCTCCGTAGGCCTTGCTCCATCTTGGTTGGCAATTCCAATTTAAAACACGTGATAGAGTTAGATGTTCATTCTTTTATCGAGTTGTAAGTTTTTATCTTTTTAGAGTGTCTGTTTAGGAAGTGGAATAAATTATTCAATTTGTATTCAGTTGGAGTCGCTCAAGCGACTAGGTCGCTCCAGGGACATGTGTATTGCTCCAGTGACATGGTCGAGGCATTTATAAATACTGATTAGGGTTTCTGGGAGAGGATACACGTACACAGATCGATTGAGAGGCAGTTTCAATGTAAAACAAAATTTTGGCAGCCTAGGTACTTTGTCCTTTGATGATTCATCTTTTAATAAAGATCGTGAGATATCATCTTCAATGTCAAAGGCTTCTACATCAATCATTCGATTATTTTGAGGTTCGGAAGACTTGTGGATACAAGGCACATGCAATCAATCACGTGGTGCGGTGAATGTGGATTTGGCCAATCAACATTGGTACAACTGTAAGGAGTCGTTATTGTGAGTATAAGTTAATTTGTAATCGCATAATGATAATTATAGTGATTTGATTTCTTCCTATGATTTTTACCTCCATTTAGGGGTTTTCACGTATATGGCGTGTTCTACTGTTAAGTTATTTACTTCATATACTTGTGTTTCTTGCATGTTAGTTTAGTACAATTTTTCAAAGTACAACAATCATAAAATAATAATCAGAGTCAATGAATCAACGGTAATATCACGTAGGTTCATTATGATACTTGCTTTATGTTTCTAAGATTCTCCACCTTGGGAATTCGTGTCTTACTACCTATCAACTATAGCGTAAAGTCCTCAGTTGATATTGACCAACCCTTATATACCTTGGGCCTATTGTTCGAAGTGATATACCCAACTTGATTACCGACGACCCTCTAAGGAATGGACCTTCTATTGTCCACTCAGATCAATAACTACCTCACCTTACCAGATCATAGCGAATGTGTCATCGCCAAGCTAGGTACCAACGAACCTTAATAATGTCCCCTTTCAGTTCAAGGATGCCCAAGTCATTGATCGTCATTATTCGGAGTCTCGAGCTGCCTTTGCAGACATCCCTAAGGTCATCCTCAATCATCTCCAGAAACTCATAGTTGGGGTGCTTTAAATACATGGTGGGGCCACCAAAATCGATTCACATTACTTTACGTCCACCAAGGTGTCACTATTTCATGAACTTGATTATAATGCACACTTGATTACACCCTCTGCTACCTTGTCCATGTGTCATTCGATCATGTGTCCCCAACCTACGTTCTAGATTTTTTCCAAAATCGGTGAACGACAATTTTATAAAAACTTGGACAGCGTAACAGCTATAAATTAGATAAATTCACATTATTCAGAATCTCAACAATAATACTATTTAGCAACTGAACTACATATATAAACTGATATAATATGGTCAAAGATGACAATCTTGCTCTAAAGGAATCCTAAGGGGACCCGTGGACATTATAATAATGATATGTGTATATTTGTGTAAGTGAATATGGGATCAAATTTCATCAATTAGGCCGAAGCCCGAAGTCAGAACCCTAACCGATTCTCAGACTAGTACTCAAGTTGATCGTCCAGCTTGACAACTGGTGCCACGTCCGACACCACGATCAGATGCTAGGTTTGACGAACAACAGTGATACAGACCCACAAAAATTTTCAATTCATACCATAAAACATAATCGAAAGGTTTGTTGGTATGAATCCTTACTTGGTAGCGTGATTTAGGAATGTCGGGTGGTATTTACGGTTGTAACTCTGCAAACCTTCGACTTCTACAAAAGTCTTTCTCTCTGTAAATGTCACTATGATTGTTGTAGAAGAAATGGCGTGAATGGAAGGGTGGGTGATCAAACTTTATATAGGGCTAATGCAATAAATCAAGAGTTGGGATACTAACTGTTGAATTACTACAAAAATCACCATCAAAGTGTCAATGATGGGCTGGAAGAAAAACAACCTCTGGGACTAATGGAAGGCGAAAAGTCACTCCAAGATTTGTTCTTGTGCATCTTGTTTTACAAAGTCATATATGCACATGCAATCTTATCCGTTCAATTGTTATACAATCTAAAGAAATAAATAATGCTGAAAATATCACTAATTAAATTGAAAATCAGTCTTGTTTTACTAAATAAAAATCATGAGTAATTACAATTGTGAAGAATGTTGAAATACCATCACGTGATTGCTAGAAGTACAAAAAATTTAAAGTATTGTTAGGAATACAAATGTATACATGTGGGGTCCTTAATAATTTATGAATCTCACATGTATTCAATAATTCTGGATACATCTGTGTCCGAAACATCTGGATTCTTAAATTTTTTTAGAAAAAATCTAACTGATTTGATAATCGTATCCGCATTATTAGTCTGAAACCAAAGGGGAAAGGACAAAAATATCTGCCTTAAAACTGTCATTTATATTTCAAGTAAAATAATTTTTCCACGTACTACCATACTACGGAAGGGGTTTCGGTGTGAATCATAACGATACCAATTGGGCAATTTTCATTTTTCAGGGAGTAAGCGATGTAGTTTAAAATTGCTTCTCCTTAAATAAAAGGGCTAGACTTAGGGGGTGAAACCGATCCGATTTGACCCAAAAACTTGGGCCAAATCGATAATTTCGGTTTGAGTTTTTATAAACTGAAACCAAACTGAACTATTTTCGTTTAGTTTGGTTTCGGTCCGATTTTGGTTTGATTGGATTTGGACCCAAAATGAAAAAAAGCTACTAAAAAACTAAGAGACCCGTATCAAATGGATAAAGCTCGGATTGATTTTTATTTTAAAATCAATTTTTAATTTAATTAGGCCTAAGCCCAATTTAAAAAAATTTCTAAAAAATTAAAACCTAATAAAATTGATATATGAAATTCTAACATAGTAAAATTAAGCCTCGTAAAAAATCAAAGTAAAAAATAACTAGTTTGAGACTTAAAAAAAGTATGTATGAACTTAAAATTTTTATTTTTTAGGATTTAGTATATGAACCGATTCGGTGCTTTTTGGTTTGGTTTCTAGGTGACTAAAACCGAAAATCAAACTAATTTCTTTAAAAATCTCAAATTGGACCAATTAGACTAAAAAACAAAACTGCCTGTTTGGTTTGGTTTACGATCGGTTTGGTTCAATTTTTCGATTTAGACTTTCACCCAAGTGCTAGTAGGGATGACAACTATGTGAATTGGGGCCGAATTTGTCTATCTCCGTCTCCAATCCCCGAATTCAAAATGTGCCTCCATTCTCATCTCATTTTTCGAACGAGGATGAATTTGACGTTCTATCTCCGCCCCAAACGGGAATCAGGGATCCCTACCCTGTCCCCTTTTTTTAATAAAAAAATCAATTACATATTATATAGTGCATATAAGGACACAATAAAATTGTTAATCAAGTTATACAAAACAAATAAGAAAGAACCTAGAGAGGACCGGCCTAGAACAAGAATGAAGAATAACTAATTACACAGACAAACAATAAAAATAAAACAAAATAAAATACTATATTTAATAATTATTTGAAAACGGATCGGGAAACGGGATGGAGGTACTCAGACCCGCCTCCGATCCGTTCTTAGTTTGTTTTCTAAATTTCATCTCCAAATCCAACCGATTCTCGAAACTCCCATGGAATGAAAAACGAGACGGATCGAACTGAATCAGACTTAATTGCCATCCAATGTGCTAGAGGGTCCTGCTACACGGTATTACCGTCAATCAACTTCCTTAATTTCCACGTCCCACAAAACGCTCACTCAACGCTCACTCAGCCCGAAAATAATACTTAGTGCTGTTGCATGTGACCTACGCAATGACGTTTTTTGAGTGAACTGTGTCGATCACTTTTTCTTTCTTGAAAGTAGAGTGGGATTAAGATTTGTGAAATTATTTTTTTTTTGGATCAAAATAGTTAGTTTGGATAATTTTTTTATGCTAAACGAGAAATTAAAAGCATCATTACTAGTCTGAAACCAAAAGGTGAAGGACAAAAATAGTAAATAATAGTATGAAATCATTCAATAATTACTCACCAGCCCGCCTTAACAAACAAGTCTTTGTATAAGTGACAATTAAAAAACATCACATAAAAAAACATGAAAAAATCTGAAAATAAGATAAGAGAAGTATTACAATATCAGAAAAAAATCTAAAAAATTTTCCGTATTCAAAATCAAAAGCCATGATAAGAGAAATCTTTTGAAAAATTAATGGCGATGTGCGATTTTGAATTTATTCTGTGCGAGAAAGAAATAAAAAATTTGTTTTATCTTACGATAATTAAAAACACGCCAGTGTTCTCCCCATTGCGTGTGAGTTTTGGTGTGTAAAAGTAAAACCATTCGGCTAATAAATCATTTTCCTTTGAAAAATGATCTCCACGTGCCACTTGCGAAATGAACGAGAGCTTAAATGATCAAGTGTGTAACGAAATGGGATGGGAGCCTCTTGTGTATTGCGCACAACAAAACATATTGCGTGTTAAAATGACGTCGTTTTAGTACATAAAATATTGTTCGAAAATTATTTGATCAACGTTCAATTATTTAGACAGTATTTTACATACCAAGACGATGTTATTTTGATGCATAATACGTCTTATTATGCACAATATATAGTAGGGCGTCGGGGAAATATACCATGATCGCTGGTTAGTTCCCTCGCATGGTTGTGGGGTCCCTCCTCTAAATAGCCTTATTCCAAACTATCATACATCACTCTATCTGTGTACAATTCATCATTTTTTCTCCCAATTTTTTTATCTATATTTCAGTCAGGGTAGAGATGGAGTCAGAAATTTTTATTAGTGAAGTTAAAATTTTAATTAAAATTACATAATAAATATTCTTCTAGCAAGAGATATATATGAAATCTTACTTACATATTAATTTGAAATAGTATTCAATAATTTTTTCCATTTAAGAAAAAATATAAGAAATAGTCATTTGTTAAGGTAAAAAAAGAAGAAGATATTTTTAATTATATATGTGTAAAATATTATTCATCAATTGATTTTTTTAATTCGAAATAGTTTTTTGCACAATTTGCATAGTAAAAATAATTATTTTTTATTTGGATGAAATACTAGGTATAATTTTATAGGGCACATGGAATATTTAGGACAATTTTTATGTTTTAAGTGAAAACATGGAGCAATATCATAACTTTAATTGGATCAAAATCACTAATTAATTTTTGTAAGAATGCAATTTTTGAAAATTACTAATTAATTTTTTTTTACCCTATGTGGGTCCGCCTGGTCTGGGGCTCACCGCATGTGGGTCACATTGGTATCATATTTTTATAACTCAAAATGTCCAAATCATCTAAAGCCTTAAAATTTTCTGTAAATCAATCTGTGACATAATTTCCTGGGAACTGAAGGGCGGGAGGCCCCAAGTCAGTGTTTGGAAGATCATAGTTGTGTGTGGGATTCATGGAGACAGAGGAGAAAATAAAGAAGATTATGAAGTGAAGAAGCAAAATCTACTTCTTTTGTTCATTGTCATTTCGCTTTCCCTTGGTACATCCCTCCACAAATACTTGATCTAAACACAGCCTAAGCAAATGCAAACAAGAAGCACCTCTAACTAGGAAACAGAACACACTCACTGATTAATTAACCATCAGATGCAATGCTTACTCAAACAGAAAAGTCACCATTAGGTTTCCACCAGAATGTGCGACAGCATTTATGAATTATTCAAAACAGTAAGGAAAACTGGTTTCAAGCAGGAACTATAACAAAAACACGAACAAAACTTGCTAAGGATATCAGATTAGGGAGGTGAAGAGAATTTACAGTTAAAACATATGATCAACTATTAAACTATAGCAGGAACTGTACCAAAAATAGGACGAAAAAACTAGCAAAGGGTATAAGATCAGGCCGCTGAAGAGAATTTGCAGTTAATAACATATGATCAACTATTTAACTAAGGCACTGACTAAAAAAATGGAAGAGCAGCAGAGACTATTCAAGGATCATCGGCATCGCTTCCAACAACCTGAACTTCAGGATCGACCATATAGGTGCTTCCGTCAGGACCCAAGACTTTGAACCTGCTCAACCACATGTCTTACAAATTGATCCAAAAAAAATTTGGAAGGAAAATGTTTCACACTGCCTTGTTTAATGGATGAACTGCTTTGTTCGTCTTTTAATGGGAGAAGTTAGTTAAAAGTCCCTCCTTTTATAATACCTTATTGTCATAAAAGCTCCTATTTTATGTAACTTTTTCCACCAAAAGGCCACAAAAAAGGTCTTCATCAAATAGGAGAGTGTGAAAATCATTTCCTAAAAAAATTGAATTCCAGTAATGCAAACAATACCAGTACCTCTCCAGAATAAATTTTCCTTCCTTGTACTTTTGGCTCTTGTCATAAGCAGCCTCCTAAAAGACATAACAAAAAGGTATGCATATTAATAATATAAACCAAATTCCACACAAGCAAAGCCATGTAGCATAAGTGTCTATCAGAACATAAGTGCAAGCCATCTTACATATTTCCACCCAACAATTGAGCCACATCCAATGCAGAATATGTCACCAACAGTGTGCATTCCAGTTATCATCATCCGGTCTTCTTTGTCTCCAACAGCGACGTTCACACTATCAAACATTACGGAAGTGCGTTGTCATTTGTATTGTTTACATAAGAAAACTGCATAGTTGCTACTACTTTTCTAATGCACAATACTAATCACCAGGAGAATTATCCACTTCCGTCACCGAGTAAAAGAATTTTTATATGTTTCATGAGAAGTACATCATGTACATCACACCTACATGAGTACACGAGAAAGTCCAACAATAAAAACCCACAAGCATGTATAATACAACCAGCCAAACAAAAAGCTGCATATTAGGAAGAAATGGAGATCTCGAAGATACAATTGAGGTTTATCTTCTTTTCTCCAAATTGGAAGTGTGCACGGGAGGCCAACTGGGCGTAACCAGTTGGTTCACCAGGACAGTTAAGACCTAATCAGACAGGAGTTTTCAAATAAATGGAAAAGGTGGGTGTTTCTCTCTTCACCAAAGTTCTAGATTCTACGGAGTACGTAATCAGTTTTTCTTGCAAATTCTCAGGCATAATGTGATGTAGTGTATATTTTGGGGTAATTGTGTCTTTTAATGTCTTGAGTAGCAGACTATAAATAGGTTATGTTTTAGTGTTTTGTGGGACATTTTATCAATATATTAAGAAAGCATATATTTATTTCCCAATTTGGGAGTTTCTCTCTCTACAAGCCCATTGTGTAATTTGGTTTGCATCATTTGGTATCAGAGCCCTGAGCTCAGATCTTAGCCCTTCATCTCGTCGGAATCCTAATACCTTGCTGGAAAATCTGACTGGAAAAGTCGCCAGAACCCTAGGCTTCGCCGGAGCTCAAAATCTTCAGAAACCCCTCGAATTACCCTAACAAAGCTCGAACAGTCTCGAAATCACCAAAACGACCTTCGAACAACCCTCTTATCGCGTGAAAACCTTCTAAAAAACCTCCGAAATGGTCAGATCTATACTCGGTTGCAATTTCAGAGCGTGACCCAGCCTTATTTCAAGTCATCCCGCCTTCAGTGGTCGGGACAACCCTTGAATCCGTTCAAAATCAGGGTATCGGAGCTTCAATAGTGTTTTTCGAGCTTGACCCAGTGGTTTTAGTCCTTTATATTGCCACTACAAGTTCGATTTCACTCAGATTTGCTACGATTAGCCTTGGTCATTGCGATTTTACATTGATTGTACGATTTGTTGCTGTTTGTTGAGATTTGTCATTAATTGGAGGATTGAATGAGCGAAGATCAAATGGTTGTAAGGTACATTAATGGGTTGAACTCTACGATTCAAGATGTCCTTGACCTACAAACTCTGTGGACGGTTTCGGAAGCTTACAATATGGCCTTAGTGGCCAAAAGGCAAGTGAAAAGAAGTTCTTGAGGTTCGGGCAGCCATATCAAAGGGGTTCCAAATCCGGACAGCCCTTCTACTCCTATTCTAAGGGTGGTTCCGCCTCTAGTGGTGGCCAAGTTGCTTCTCCCGGGGTTAGTCAACAAAACCGTGTGGATAAAGCTTCAACCCCTTCTCAAACTCAACCACAATCCGGTGCTTCGGGAAATAGAAATCAAACTCAAGGTGGGGAATTCAAGTGTTTCAAGTGTGGGGAGCCGCGTCACAAATCTTTGGATTGCCGGAAGTCTTTTGGAGATTGAAACAAGTCACTTTTCATCGAGGAAGTAGTGGAGCAAGGTTGTGAAGATGATATTCCCGTTTATGATGAGGCCTTACGTGAAGAAGTTCGGGGTGATGATGAACACGAAGAAAGATTTGCCTTGATGATCAAAAAGACTTTACTCACTCCTAAGCAAGAAAGTGAAGTAGATTGGTTGCGAACTAATATATTCTATACTACTTGTAACATAGGGGGCCGAGTTTGCAATATGATTATTGATGGCGGAAGTTATGAAAATGTAGTTTCTCAAGAAGTGATCGAAAAGCTTCAACTCAAGGTCGAAGAGCATCCCCATCCTTCTATCCACTCTTGGTTCAAGAAGGGCAACGATATCAAGGTGACTAAGAGGTGTTTAGTATCCTTTTCCATTCGGAAAAAGTATTTTGATGAGGCTTGGTGCGATGTAGTTCCTATGGATGTTTGTCATAGTCTACTTGGGCGACCATGGCAATATGATAGGCATTCCATTAATGATGGCAAGAGCAATACTTACACCGTTCTTAAGGACAAGCGGCAATTCACTTTGTTACCTATGAAGGAGAATGCGACTCTAAAGCCGCCTCCTACGGCTTTGCTTGCTTCTAAGGGATTTCTCAAGGAAAATCAAGAAACCGGGTATGTTCTTGTGTTGGTCCCTATAGCCAATGTGTTTCATCAAGAATTGCCTTTCGAGTTGCCTCCTTTGCGAGATATTCAACATCGTATTGACTTAGTGCCCGGGGCTCCTCTCCCTAACAAGCTCGCTTATAGGATGTCTCCAAGGGAGAGAGAAGAAATTCAAATGCAAGTTCAGGATCTATTAGACAAAGACTACATAAAGGCAAGCCTTAGTCCTTGTGCGGTGCCGGCTCTCTTGACTCCGAAGAAGGGCGTTTTGTGGAGAATGTGTGTGGATAGTAGAGGTATAAACAAGATCACTATTAAGTACCAATTTCCTATTCCAAGGCTAGATGATATGTTGGATTGTCTTGCCGGATCAAAGTTCTTTTCCAAGATTGATCTAAGAAGTGGTTACCATCAAATCCGCGTCTGCCCAGGAGATGAATGGAAAACGGCTTTCAAGACTTCTCATGGCCTCTTTGAGTGGCTTGTGATGCCTTTTGGTCTAACCAACGCTCCTCGAACTTTTATGCGGGTCATGACTCAAATGCTTCAGCCTCTTCTAGGCATGTGTAGCCGTGTACTTTGATGATTTCTTGGTGTATAGTTGGTGTCTTGAAGATTACTCATCTCACCTCCAACAAGTCTTTGAAATCTTGAGAAGAGAGAAGTTCTATGGGAATTTGAAGAAGTGTAGTTTTGCCGTCGATAATGTGGTGTTCTTGGGTTATCTTGTATCTTCGAACGGGGTTCACATGAATGAAGATAAGATCAAGGCAATCATTGAATGGCCAAACCCTACTAATGCTCGAGAAGTGAGGAGCTTTCATGGGCTCGCCATGTTCTATCGGAGATTCATTGGCAACTTTAGTAGCATCGCGGCTCCTCCTACCGATTGCCTCAAACAAAAGGTGAGAGTTTCAAGTTCTTGAAGTCAAAAACTTACTGAAACTCCTATCTTGGCATTATTGGACTTTGACAAGACCTTTGAACTTGATTGTGAAGCTTTAGGAGTGGGAATTGGTGGGGTACTTAGCCAAGGAGGTTAACCTATTGCCTTCTTTAGTGAAAAGTTGAATGAGGCTAAACTCAAGTACTCTACTTATGACTTGGAGTTCTATGCTATTATCCAAGCCCTCAAGTATTGGAGCTACTATCTTGCCTACAAGGAGTTCATTCTCAATATCGATCATGAAGCTCTCAAGTACATCAATAGCCAACAACACCTCAACAAACGTCATGCCAAATGAGTGGTTTGCTTACAACAATTCAAATTCTCCTTGAGGAACAAATCGGGGATTCTCAACAAAGTGGCCGATGGATTGAGTAGAAGGGTGACCCTTTTGATGGAAAGGAAGACTAAGGTTGTTGGATTTGAGGAATTTTGTACTTTCTATGCCAACGACCCCTACTTTACCAAGATTTTTTGAAGCTTTGCAAAGAGGTGACACACTTACCTATCCATGTTATATGTTGAAAGATGGGTTCTTCTTTCGCAGGCTCAAGTTGTGTATTCCTAAATGCTCTTTGAGGGACCACTTATTGGCCAAAAGTCACAAGTTGGGTCATTTTGGCAAGGATAAGACCCTTGGGTTACTTCAAGATGATTACTATTGGCCGAGAATGAGTAGAGATGTGGAAGCCTATGTGCAAAGGTGTCAAACATGCCAACGAAGTAAGGGAACATCAACTAATTCAGGGCTTTATATGCCCTTACTGGTGCTAGACAGTCCTTAGAGATGTGTTAGCATGGATTTTGTCTGGGGGCTTCCTCCTACACAAAGGTAGGAAGGGCAATGGGGCGGTTCGGTTCAGTTATTTGGATAACCGAACCCAATCCCTGAACACAATACCCGAACTGATAACCGAATGGAGGGAGAAAGAATATTTCATAACCAAACCAAACGGAGTTTGGTTATTCTCCAAACCGAACGGTTAACCGAATGGTTCGGTTATTAATTACTCGATCCGAATTAGGAGTATGTGAATTTGTAAATAAAGAGATATTTGGGGTCTGTGAATTTGTTATTTTAGGTGTTAGCTAACCTTGTAAATCTGTGTTTAGTTAAAAATTCGTTTGGGAATTGCTGGTAGACCCCGGTGTATGTGTGTATAATTCCACAAATTCACAGTCTTATGATTTATTACAGGACCTTGTAAATTTGTTGTCAATTCACAAATTCATACATTTGTGAATTTTCGAATGGAGGGCTATGAATTTTGTTTGTTGAAATTATGTGAATTGTATAGATAAAATATAAATTATTTTTTCTAAATTTTTTACGTAATTTCATATTCAATATGGATCTTGTTCGATAGATCTAGTTGAATACATTGCAAAAATATTTTTATTTTTAGAATAAGATTCATAGAACATAATATATATTACATTTTAGTTTTGAACCATCTTTTTAATATATAATTGTGTGTGTCTCTCTCTCTTTACATACTCGTATGAATAAATGTTAGAGAAATATAAAATTTAATGATTACAAAATTACTTGGTGATTTTGAAACATTAGTCATATTCCTATCACATACAAACATTAGTCCTATTCCTCATTCGGTTCGGGTTCGGGTTCGGTTATTCCGCTAACCATAACTGAACCGAACCCGAACGGGTATTTGTCCGTCCATACCATACCCACACCCACAGGGCAAAAAACGGTTACAGTTCGGAGGAAATTAAGTGGTTCGGTTCGGGTAACCATTGGTTCGGTACAAATTGTCATCCCTACACAAAGGCGTAGTGACTCTATCAAGGTGGCAATTGATCGTTTCTAAAAAATGGCTCATTTTAAACCTTGCAAGAAGACTATGGATGCAACTAACAATCAAATCTCTATTTCAAGGAAGTGTATAAGTTGCATGGAGTTCCAACTTCAATTGTTTCCGACCGCGATGCTAAGTTCCTTGCCTACTTTTGGAGAACTTCGTAGAAGAAAATTGGTACTCACCTATACTTTAGTACTTCTTTTCATCCTCAAACCGATGGACAAACAGAAGTGGCTAACCGGAGCCTTGGAAATTTATTGCAATGTCTAGTTGGTGAGCCCAAAAGGTTGGGATGACGTTCTTCCCTTGGTGGAATTTGCTTACAACTACTCTCTAAACCACACCATTTGCACTTCCCCATTCGAAGTAGTTTACGGGTCAAAACCTTCTAGTGTGGTTGATCTAGTTACTTTACCAACCCCTAAGAAAGGGCACTTCAAGGCGGAAGAAATGGCTACATTTATGAAGAATGTCCACGCTCAAGTGAAACTCTAAATTGAGAAGTTCAATGCAAAGTATAAGACGGACGTTGGTGCACACAAGAGGTAGGTTTTATTTAAAGAAGTGGATCTTGTATGGATAATCTTAAGCAAGGAAAGACATCCTCGAGGGGCTTACATGTAGTTGAATGATCGGAAAGTGGGTCATTGTGATGTCTTGTGCAAGGTCAACGATAATACATACCAAGTCCAATTGCCCCCTCATTTGAGTATCTCCAACACATTCAACGTGCAACACTTGGTGCCCTATTTGCCAGCAGATTCTACTATCACTCGAGGATAAGTTCTTTTCCAAGTAGGAGAGTATGATGTAGTATGTATTTAGGGGTAATTGTGTCTTTCAATGTCTTTAGTAGTAGACTATAAATAGGTATGTTTTAATGTTTTGTGAGACCTTTTATCAATATATTAAGAAAGTATATCTTTATTTCCCAATTTGGGAGTTTCTCTCTCTACAAACCTATTGTGTAATTTGGTTTGCATCATAATGACTTTGCAATTGGTGCCATGTACAATTAAATATGTTTCAATAGAGAATAAAGGCGCTACATTAACAGGTTATACATTGGAAATATGTGACTGCAACTATGAGCTTATTAGTGAGCAACCAATGCTCATTTGAACATCAGAAGCGACTTGCTGCTTCTCATACCGATAGAACGAATTGACAAGAACAAAATCTAGCAACGTCAAGGCAGTACAATCACAACGCATTATGTTGCCTAAATGCATGCATGTTTTGGTTGTTTTCACTATAAACATTCAAACCATAGGACACGAAGATGCATGAACATCCTAATCACACACAATCTATGACTTACAAGGTGCTACTTTAACAAGGAGCAATAGAAAACAAGAACACTTACACGTTCTCGAAGAGATAAGCCTTCCCATGCCTGCAATGGAAAGACTGGAAGCACAAGTAAACCACTAGGTTAGGACTACGTGCACGTCAATTACGGTAATTATTAACAAGCATAAATAGGATACCGGGTATATATCAACGAAGACTATAAATGTAGGGAAGTCCAGTTTCTGTAAAACAAGTGGATCAAAGAGGATATAAATAACTTCTCATTGCCACATGGAAGCATTCTAAAGAGGGAAAGAAATAGCAGTTAACAGCACATAAGCTGCTCACATGTAAGCCCATAAATGATGCATTACATTCTCTGAGTGATAACTGATAATCAACAAGCAAAGTTAGCAGTAGATTTTGGCATGCAAAAATCCTCATATGCTGACAGTTAAAGTTTATTAACAGACTTTTAACTTCCTTGTAGGCTTCATCATCTGAAACACAGATGAAAGGAGTTATATAATACCATATTGATAAGCATTAAAGATGAAAATTAAACAAAAGTGCAGGGTCAACAAATCTAGAAAAGCAAGACAAGGGAAGGAATGCACCACCATAATTAGTTACCCTACTAGCTTAGATGAATCCAAAAGCATTTAAGTCAATTTGAAAGCAGCTTTAATTCTAACCCGCGACAGATTGTACTTATATCTCTTTGTATATATACAAAATGTATCTTTAGGATGCATAAACATAGAAATACACGTGCGCTTCCCTCGTTTATAAGCAGTACAAATGGCAAATACTTATATCTGTTTGTATATATGCATATGCATCTTTAGGACGCATAAACATAGAAATACACGTGCGCTTCCCTCATATTTATAAGCAGAACAAATGCCAAACAGTTACCATCCAATCACATGATCCCTGAAAAAATTAAAATTCTTGATGAGGCCAGCGAAGAAGTTATTTGCTTTCTGGATGTGGATTGGAAACTTCTAACCATGCTTTCCTGGTCATGAAAATCTTTGCTACCGTAGAACACTTCAAACTGGACCATATTTTGCTTCATTGTATAAACCTTTCTAATTTATACAACCTGCTACTCCTAACTACTAAGAGGTAAGCTAGAAAAACAACGACACTACGGCTGTAAGAACTGAAAGCAAAATCAGTATCAGTATCATTCTTGGTCTCTTGGTCCTTTTTTGAATTCTAATTTTGAAGGGATGATTAAAAATTGCATTCATTCTCGAATGGAGAGACATGAATTCCCAATATTGGAACTTATTAATTTTGGGACATCCCAAAAGGAAAAGGTGGATCAACAATCTGGGACGAAGGAAGTAAAATGTAACAACCTAATGTGATATCATATGCCTAGCAAAACAAACAAACCATCATAATGCACAATTTGCTTATCTTCTATGGGGAGTAGGGTAGTGGAAGGTTGTGCACGGAGATTATCATAAACAATCACTAATAAAGCTAAAACATGAAGTGCTCTTCATGCACTTGATCATGCATAATTGAATTCTTCACCATCCTCCTTGAAAACAAAGGTTCTTTTGGGCAGTAACCAATGAAACGCGTATTTTTAGGGAAAGTGTATACTGTTCATCTAAGTTAAGATGCTTGTAATACTCTTCTCATACACAAACTCTAATCGCCTCTCCTTTAGATAAGAGAATGAGCTTATTATAATTCAAATAAATGATTCTAGATTTCCGGTAGTAATTTGATTGCAAGCAGTTCTATCTGTATGGCTTTATAATTACTTAACTCTGTGTAAAAACATCTGGCACCATAGGCTGTCAAAATATCCACATATAGAAATTATAAGTCAATTAGAGCAACAGCATCAACGTGAGTTGATCAAGCCCAGGCTTGCTTTTTTTTTTTTCTAGACTTAATCTTGTATTGCCAAAGGGCAAAAATTGGAAGAACCGATGGACATTATTAACACCCAGATGAAAAGCATAAATGTATATGAAATGGTGGCTGCATGACAGATAGATGAGTTCAGCCCCACCTGAGGCATCTTTGAGCAAGAGAAACAAAGGTAAAATGTAAGACGATCAAAATACTGGATACACAGAACCATGAAGGATGCCAACAAAGGATCAACATGTGTTGCTTTCTTTTATGACTGCTGAGCACTAGAACCTTATATGAATTCTTGGGTTCGAAGGGGAGCATGGTTGCAAGGCTGAAACAGCAGAACAACAGTGGAGCCTGCAGCCTACTAATCTTAGAACTGTAAAACCTACCAAGTCAAAACATGGCAACTATGTATGACAGACACTTCTAAGAGATTGACGTATCAGTGTCGGACAATTATCGCATGCTCCCAAGCACATGTGACATGCCCGACTTTTGTTCAAAGAACTGAACATGTTTCGGGCATTAGGGGACACTCACCCATCGGTCAGAGACACGAAAAGCATTAGACGCTTAGAGAAACTAGGATACAATTACAATAAAAATGGCGACCAGATGTTCAATTTCGTTTCAACTGTCAATTCTTTTCAATTTTAAAGGCCATATAAATTTGTTTATGAATAGAACTTTTAAAGCTAGACACTAGGACCTATGTAGCACAGACACTTCGTCGGAAATCATGTACTGACACTCTTTGGACACCTTCCAGAGACGTGTTCGACACTCATATTCAAGTGTCCTATTTTTCTCAATGTTTTTTGTTTGGAAACTCTGGGGAAACTCGCAACATCTGGCAGGAGTGTTAAACAAAATAGTAGATTCACATTAAAGTTTAGGGAAGTTGTATATCTTTTGTGATGAGTGATGATTTTTTATTATAAAGACACAACAAAAATGAGGAAACGTTTTTTGTTGAAATATTGTTCATACTTGTTTTCCAATATATGTATGTGGTAATGATTTCTTGCAGTACTATGGATGTGTGTGTGTGTGTGTGTGTGTTTTTTTATTTATTTATTTATATGCATCTATCTATTCTATTATTAAGGGAACACCTTTTTTGGTGTGAAAGTCAGTTGAGGCTGGCTCACACTTTTCTTTTCAAAAGTGTCCCTCTAAATTATATTTTTTACTGTTAATTTTGAATTCAATAACTGCTTGGACAAAAGAGAAAGATTATTCTACCAAACTATTAAAAATTATCGACTACTAAAACTTATCAAATCGTGTTGGCACACAACATCGCGTGTTCTATGGACCCTAGTATATATATACAATATAAACACACACACACAGAGAGTCCACGACATGTCGTGGCCTTTTTTTCAAAAGATTTATCGCTTTTGTACCGTGTCATACTTATACCTTTTGTCTATATTGGTGTTTCTCAGCATGGTCAGGATGGATTGATTACGAACTCTTTCCTTACTTTATGAATGATGATGCATCACCCAAAAGTGATATACTATAACTAATACAGATACGAAATTAAGTTAATTAAGATTCTAGTATTCTACTATGAGAATTAAAAAAGGAAGCAAAATAACTCGTAATGCAAAGATTAATGGATTAATCAAGGACATTAATTGAAAGCTTTTCCTTTTAAATTTCTATAAGAGGCACCAACAAAATAGCTATAAATGGGAATTCCATTGAAGGATTACATTGAAGAAGTATGGGACACGTTTGGAAGTGTACTAAAGACTTTTACACCGTGTTTGGATTGAGTGGAGCGAGACTGAATGAAAGTTTTTGTTATGCGGGGAAAGAGAAGCAGGAAAGAAAGGAAGGGATGAATTGCTTCTCTTGATTGAATCAAGAGGGAAGGGAGAATAATGATTACCTTCTCTTCTTTGGTTTAGATTCCTTAGAACTATTTAAGAGATGAAAAGGAGGTGTATAATACACTTTCACCACCGTATCCCTCTTATAATTTAAGTACTTCAAGTGTCCTCTTTTTGCTAATTTTCTGAACATGTACAATTGGTATTAGAAAAATAGAAGGTTGCTTCACTTTCCATCCATTTCCTCGAATTCAAAAGGAAAATAGAAGTGCTTAAAATGTTTGTCCCTCGCAACTCCTTATACCCTTTCAGTCCCTGCTTAAAAGCAAGGCAAACATGCAATAACTAATCTTTGAACCCTTCACTTCCCCGCCTAACCCCTCAATTCTGAGGGAGTGTCCAAGGAGTTATGGTGTCCGAAGCAACATACCTGCTCCATAGAAGTTGCTTGCCGGGGTGCAAAAATAGAATCTCTAAACATGCATTTCCAAAAAAAATGAACTTAACTATAAATTAAGAAAAACTAAATAACATACATAACAGAACTCTCAAGCTTCCTTGGCCAATGGCGGCATTAAGTTAGTGTACGAGCAATTGCAATGAAATATACCACGGCCATCATCAAACCAAATTCATTAACTCCCAAGACTCTTAACATACAAAACAATTTTCATCCTCTACTTTAAAGCATCATGAGTCATGACTATGGTAGGTGGCTGAGGAGACAGAGAGAAAGAGATGAGTCATGGCTACAGTGGGTGGGTGGTTGAGGACAAAGGGAGAGAGAGAGGGAGGGAGAAAGCAATCATGACTATGGTGGGTGATTGGTGAGAGAGAGAAGAGTGATGACTATGGTGTGTGTGTGTTGGGGGGGTGCGGGGGGCGGTGGCGGGGTGTTGACATGTTAGATGGTTGGATCCTGTTTTTTAAAACAAGTAAAAACACCCATTTATTGTTTTGACAATTTCAAGAAATTTTGTAAACGTTTATAGTAAACAACGAACGAAAACATGTTAGCAGACATGTTTTTAAAGATGTTTATAAAAATTTTAAAAACAAAAACTGAAAAATAAAAAATAATAAAATGTTACCAGCCAGGTCCAAAACAACCACTACGCCTAGATCAGGTCATCTACTTTCTTCGAGAAGTCTCACATCCGAATATCAAGTTGAGGACCTATGCACAATTCTCATTCCTCCCTTTCCTTAAGGTTTTTGCCTAAGGCTTATGCCCCTTAAGAACCTGGTACATATGAGACAGGACTACAAGTGAGTAGTCGGGCTAGTCCCAGATACACTCTGAATAGACTCATAAAAGGCAAAATAGAAACCAGTTCCTACTTCCAATTCCTATTTTTATTTGCTTCTTCATAGTTCTAATAGTAACTGGGTCTGCTATTAGCGTATTGGTGCCTCAACAAGAGGAGTGGGGTGATCGTCCATCATAAACTCAAGTAGGGCTGATGAAGGAACCAACCTACTTCAGTCAAATTCTTATTAAAAGTTCGTTTAAAATCGATTTGTTACATAAACAAATTAATTTCAAATATTTTTTTAAAATTAAGCTTTCTAATTATTTAGTTCGAGCAAGTTACAAGTTAGCTCTCCAACTTATCATGTATAAACAAGACAAGCTTGTTAAATTTTCAAACGATTGAACAATCTCAAATCTCAAATCTTTTATCATCCCTTAAGTAGTTAGATACACTAGCACAGGTAAATTTCATACGCCGGCTGAATACGTACACATTGATATACATATATATATATATGTATATGCAGAGAGAGAGAGAGAGAGAGAGAGAGAGAGAGAGAGAGAGAAGTGGGAACCTTAGAGATGATGTCCTCGGAGAGAGCAAAATGGGTTTGGCAATGTTTGCAGCTATAGAAGTTCCCTTCAAGAGTGATCGAAAAAAGCCTACCCATGTCTCGACTCCGACTAGAAGTTTATAAATACACTCAGATTGCAATCACAGACGATTCCTTCAAAATTGAAAATCCGATCTCGTTATCGGAAAGAGGAACCCACTACGCCCAAAAACAGGAGCGGAAGTTTCAGATAAAACCGTTCAAATCAGACGAGAACAGAAAGGACACAATGCACATCAAATATATAGAAAACAGGAGGAGAGAGAGAAAAAGATATCAGAGGGGTAAAGGAAGGGCTTACCAGCAGTTAGAGAGAGAAAGAAACAGAGCACATATTTATAATTCGAACCCGTTCATGATTGTAATTCCCATATTTATAAGAGACGGAGGGAGAGAGATTCTGTGTGTTCTGAATCGAAAAGGACTGCCAGATTATGGCTAAGACTTTTTGCACTTTTCGCTCCCAAGTTAAGGTTCTGTTTGGAAATTGGGAAAAGGAAGAATTATTTTCCCTGTATCTTTAGTTGGGAAACAAATAGGAATGAAAGGACCAAAATTATGTGGAGAAGCACATACAAAACGTTTTCTAATATTTCTTGAAAATTGCTGTTCACTCCTCCCAAAAATAAAAATCACACTCATTTTGAACAAATATCCCATATTTGTTTTTACAATTTTAAAACTCACTCTCCACCCCTCCTTTTTTCTTTTCCTTCTAAATTACAAAAATACCACTCTCCTCTCTTTCTAAATTACGAAAATATCATTATCTTTTCTTTCACTATTTTACATTAATTTTTAAAAATATATAATTAAAAATAAAATTTAAATAAGTAGTAGTAGTAGTAATAATAAGATGTAATTTTTAAAAAAACTAACCAATTCAACTTTTTACTTTTGCACAAATTCTTTATTTTTTTATAAGAATTTATAAAATTATAAATTGCAGTTAGTTTTAAAATTTAGGGCATGGTTAAAATTTTAAATTTTTTAACCAATAAACTTTTTATCTTCACACTATTTTTTTATTTTTTTATCTTCACACTAACTTTTCCTAATTTGTACTTTGTGAAGAAACCAAGCATTAGAAAATTTATATTATTATAAGTTAATATTTATCTAATGTATTTTAATAAGTTATCTATAGTTATTCTTTTTATTTTGAAAATGAGTATGTTATTCTTTTTATTGTGTAAAAATTTAAATGTTCGATCCGATAAAGCGAGATGCGAAAGATGGAAAACCATTGAAAACATGCTCGGACCTTTGAAGTTTTGCATGTACATTTTTATACCGCAAAATTCATATTAATTCACATGATATGCCTTAAATACTCGAGCTATTAGATGTGGTTGATCTCACTAATGTACCTTATGTATTAGATCGTGACATACTAATTATTTAATGCATAAATTACTTTTATGGCATGAAAAGGATAAAAATAACGTAATATAGATTCGATTTATGCTAATTCTGAAATAATTTTTTAAGTCAATGGTAAATGTTTAGTATTTTTTCGAAAATAAAATTCAGAAAGCATGCCAAAAAATTTTCAAATGAGCAGTGTCGATCACTTTTTTTCTTGTAAAATTGGACGGATTAAGATATGTGATGAATATGAATATTTTTGGATGATTCAAGAGAAATAAGAATTACCAATATTGTAACAAAATAAGGCTTAAACTAAGTTTTCTCCCTAAAATCAAGTCCTTAAAATAAGGATTACCAATATATAAGAGAAATAATTTTTTAATCTTTAGGCAGTCACTCCCTCCCTATTTTTTTGCGGGAGGGGTGAAAAGCAATTCTCTATTCCTTGGGCTTAATTACTCGGACATCCTCTAAACTATCACTTACAATTACTTTTACCTTCTCAAGAAAATTTTGTATCACTATCACCCCCTAAGGTACTTTAGTGTGTCACTTTATCCTCTTCTGTTAGCCTCCTTGTGAGATTTGTGAATGAAAAAGTAGATTTGGAGGAAAAAATTATGAGAATCAGTCTAAAATACCCTTGAGGGACTCCTAAACCAACACACAATCCATTTCCTTCATTGGTCACGGCTCAAGAATAGTGTCTGGCCTCTCTCTCCCCCCAAACCTCTTTCTTCCCTTGCACAATTTTCTTCCAAATTTGCAGCATGCCATCCACCAAAGAAATTGAACCAAAAAATAAAATCTCTGGCTGGTGAATCGTATGCGACATTTTCAACAGAACACACTCATTCATGTATCATTGTATTTATGTACTGTCAAAAGTAGAAACAACTTGGAAATAGTAGAGAAGTATATCTATTAATTCTTTACCCTTCTACAAAAATGACAAAGAGGCAGAGGAGAAATAAAACCAAAAAAAAAAGAACTAAAATCTAAAATTACGACTCCTAGAGATATATATGATTTACAATTATACTTAAGTCGACTTAATTATCACCGGGCGTCGAGTATCGTAGCGACGAGATGATTTATGGTGCCTAATTCATCTTTCTTGATACTTGAGGATTCCATTTCCCCCGTGATGCCTTACCAAACAAAAATTAGAATGTTTAGGTTGGGCCGTGAAGCATTTTCACTGCTCAACATGAGGACCACAGATGACATAGTATTTTCTGCTTTCTCTTGAACACATAACAGCCCAACTTGTGCACATCGCAAGACCTCACATGCCATATACAATTCACCTCACATGGCGGATGCCACCAAGCAAGTATCCATCAATGGCGGAAACCTGATCTTAGAACTCAAGACTCTCTTTTCTCTCCTCAACACGAAAAAAACCAAGTCTATCGGTTATGAGTTTATCTTCGCTTTTAGTATTATTTTTATTGTTTTTTCTAGCTTTCAATCCTTCTTTAAAGTCTTACTCTCTATGGTTCAACTACATCTTCTCCATTTCTTTCACTAGTACCGTTACATACACCTCTTCAATTTTTACATTTTCTCCGGAAAGACCCGAAATTTTTAAATTCAATATAAAAGAAAATTTTATAATTAAATTCAATTTTTAGAAATTATTATTTCTATTATTTTATTTTGGTTCATAATTTGTCTTGTACAAGTTTATTGTTTGAGCTTTAAGATTTATGTTTAATGTTATTAGTTTGGACTTAGCCATTTAACTTCATGAGTTGGACCTTTTACTAGACCCATTTGGTGTTTGAATCCAAGTCTAACCAAACCAAGATCCAAACCCATTTGATTGACCCATACCCATGACATCATCCAATTTAGCATGCGCACTACCTCACTTGATCATTTTCCTTCTCCTTCTTCCATCATCTATGCACGTTAGAAATCTCATTGTATATTTTCCTCACATGGCTATGGTAATCTTCCTCCCCTGTGACATTCTTTCCCTTGGACCTTACTCAATCCCAAACCTCCTCGGGACATTCTTTTCCTTGGGCCTTATTCTCAAACCTCCAAGATCCTATGGTTTCTATCAAAAACCCTCCATTAGAGCTCACGTGACTTTAGCAATTCTAAAAGATCATGACAACCTTCACACTCCATATTTCTCCTATAAGTATGGCCTTCTTCACCCTCATTTCGGCATCTCAAAAATTCGAATTGATTGAAAAGAATGAGTTAGAAGTCAGTTTTTACTATGAAAAGAGAGTGAGAAGAGAAAGAAGTCCAATTGAAGTAAAATTTATCCAATTCAAGCCTTTCTTCTTCCAAATTCAAGCTTCCAAACCACTCATACAAAGTAATTAAACTCTTCCCTTACTTCAATTTATGTTATAGACCCATGTTTTAGCTTCACGAAGTATGAAAAAACAAATCCAGTTCTGTAAATTTTCGTAGAAGATAATCGTTCAACCGGTTGTAATTTTTATAACCATCCGAATGAACCTCGGCTTTGTATCTAGAATGGGTTGTATTTTCTCTGATTCAACTAGTTGAACCTTTTCTCACCGTCCTAATGACCTTGCAAAGTGATCCTGACTGATCACTATTCATCTACAGGTACCTTATTTTCATTACCTAAAATTAAGTAAAGACTACATTTATAATCTTACATTATCTTTTCTTTTCTTTAATTTATTTAATAAAAATAAGAAAGTACCCCCCCTCCCCCTCCAATTTGTAATACGTTAGCATAAATTTCATATTCTAACTATATCAGACTTCCCCCGGAACAAATGAAACTTCTAAACCATGACATGTTCATTCTAACCATATTGTCAATACCACAACACAGACTTTAGACTTTTCAAACCCCAATACCATACTCAGTCAGATACTTAAGGGTGATCCATCCAGATGACTTATGTTTCCTCAGTATGATATGTTGTCTTTTATTAACATGTTTATACTTCACATATATGTCAATATGGTTCTCTATTTCATTTGATATCATGAGACATGTTATTCTTATGATATCTTGATCATCCTAGTTGTTGTTTAAACATGTGTCAATTTAGTAATGAATGTCTAAGTACATGTCACTTTGAGTATAGCCACTCACGTGTTTCTGATGATAAATAAGATTTTAAAGAAAATACTGAGATGTGTTGTTTGAGATGTTGCATTATTCCATTGGGAGATTGTGTTAGAATGTCTTTAACCGAAATATGGACTAACCAAACTATGTCTGGTACCACCGGACTACGTCTTGGAGCCAAGTCAATCACGTCTTATGTATTAAGCTAAGTTATGTCATTAGTAAGTTATATTCATTAGTCGTATTGTGTCTCTTGAACTAAAATCATAGTCGAAGACTGGAGTTATGATTTTTATATCAAAGCACAACACATGGTAGTCATAATGTCCGGGAGCATAATGGTTGGGAACATGTGATACGGAAGTCGATGTTTGGGTACGTATGTATCAGATACAAGGTTTAGCTTAGGGGTCGGGATCATATCGGTCGAGAACATCATGACACTGTTTTGGACAAATATTTAACTTACGGGAAACACAGGTGTTAACCCAAAATTGGATTTGAAATGGATTTTGGACACTTATGAGTCAGCTAGACACGTGTCGAGATCTAAAGTGAGTTTAGAAAGTTCACTTGACTTATATTGCACATTTCACACTCTGATCATTTACTATCATTATTGTTTCTTCTTATTGTTATATAATTGCTTTTGACATGTTCATGCATCATACGTTCTGTGGCATAAATTGAATTACAGGTAGATTTTTATTACGTAGCTGTGCTATCTTATCTAGCCACTGATGATAGCACTTACATGGAGGACATCATAGTACCATGGTTCACCTAGTTTCTATCAAGCTCTATTTCATTCTTGTATTAATGTATTTTCATTTCAGTTATGTAATCGAAACTTATTTTATTAATGAAAAAATAGTCTTTCATTGCTAACTTCTTTTACTTAACGCCTCCGAAATTCGGGATGAATGTGTGAGTATTCTGGATAGACATTAATGCATGTGCATGATTATGTAGTGGTTAGAGTCCATGGTCATAGTTAAGTTGGTGATTTTTCTGGATAGGTGTCTGCGTGATTCCGTCGGTGCAAGTTCGTAAAATATGACTGGGTATGGGTGATTTCGTTGGTTTTAGTCTGTGAACCCAACTGCAAGGTGCCCCATGTATGGGTAGTCTCTTAGTGAAAGTCCATAAATGTATTCGGTTCAAGTTCAGAAATATGCAATGTTCCAATCCATGGATCTAACGAAAATGCTCCAAATGCGGGTATTCTTATGGTGAGAGTCCATAAATATTGAAGATATGAATGAACTGGTCTTAGGTTCCTGCTTAGATTGCATTGGTCACCGGTTGTAACAGGATCTCATGAGATGCATATGATTTTCACTTGTATAACGGTAGTACAAAACACATACTTTTGTACAAATTGAAAATCTATATTTTTTTTTGGTACGTGATGTTTTAAACTTTATTAAATTGTTGTATAACTTGCATCCTATTCAAGTTTCGACTTATGATATTAATTTTTTACAGAAAATAAAGGTGATCCTATAGAATATATAATGTCTCAGAGATCGTTGACCGGTTAAAACATCAAGTAGCTAATAGTCTCATGATGATTCAAGTGATTTGCGTAGTTTTAGAAAATAGAATTTATAACTTGGTTGACCGGTTAAAATACATCCTGACCGGTTAGGTTTACCCTGAACTGTCACAGACTAGTCTTGACCGATTAACATCAAATGTTTTATTGAAGACATCTTCCATTAAAATGACTTTAGAGGATGACTTGCACAACTAAACTTGATGTTAAGTGACAACTCTAAATTTTTACGAAAAGCAAGTCTCAAATGTTAAACTCATTTACGAACTCAATCACATCTAAGTTAATATCTTATTTCTTCTTTTTCAATTGAATAGCGTGAGGAGGCCAAAAAATTTTCAGGCACGACAATAATCTTCAACGTCAAGATATGTATCATCAAAAGTTTTGCTCTATTTGCAAAATTCACTTTTATGCATTTTCCAT
Organism: Arbutus unedo; assembly: GCA_014822125.1. Classification (NCBI taxonomy): domain Eukaryota; kingdom Viridiplantae; phylum Streptophyta; class Magnoliopsida; order Ericales; family Ericaceae; genus Arbutus; species Arbutus unedo. The sequence continues at coordinate 19,106 of JABCMJ010005035.1, read as the reverse complement.
TTTTGATAGAAGATTGGTAAAGGTCAATAGTGGTAGTATATATCTTAATAATTTATAGGGGGTTTATTCTGCAAACCCTTTTTTTACCTTTGAAAGATTCAGGATCATTGATTTTTTTTTTTTTTTTAGTATGGTGTGGCATATTTATGGAACGGTTTTGGATCGTTGCTCCGGTTATGGTGAGATGATGGGGCATTTTATGTTGGATGGTTTTTGCATCAAACCTTCACGGTTTTGGTAATACTAATTTCTGTCACGTCTCTGTTTACGTCCACATCCATAAAACCCTATTCAGGACCTTGAAAAGAAACTCTGTTTGCATCAGGGGCTAGTGTTCCAGTTGGGCAGAATTGTTGATTCTTTAACAAAATTTTGTTATTTCATTTAGCTACCATAAGACAAGTAAAAAGAAATTTTATATATTATTGTTACAATAGCAAATTAGAGGCGTAAAAAGTGAAAATATTTTCTCTAAAAGATCTTGTTCATGACTTTTTGTTTGTAGAATCGTAAAGTTGTACGATTTTTGTAAAGAGCATAATAATATTCTCGACTCAAAAAATATCTGAAAAAATTTAATCCAAGTAGTTTTTTATAAATACTGACAAAAATAATTTTATAAAAAGCTGATTGGATTAAGTCTTACCCGATAATATTTTGAGTTGATTTCTAGCGAGTACCCTTAAAATATATTTTAAACACATTAAACGGTTTGAATTATCAATATTTGATCAGAAAATGAGAAATCCTCGTTCTAACAGAATGAGAAATTCCTTATTAGATTTAGAATCTCTCTCTCCTCTCTCTCTCTCTATCTCTCTATCTATATATATATCTTATCTCATCAAAAAAAACTATTATGACTTTTAATTTAATTATTTGTTCCTATCTATCACTTAAGTCTTAATGCAAAGACTAATAAAAAAATGTATATGGGTGTAAAATAGTTCTTCGGGAACCATCGAGATCGTTTTTCTAGACGGATTAAATTTTCATTATTTTTTTTATCTGGTTATCTTTTTTTCAGTATTTTCTTGCGACCCGATGGCCATGCAAGCTTGACACTGATTATGCTACTCTTTCCACCCCTAAACACTGTTCATGTATTGACTTTGTCAACCATCATTCAAAATTGATAATTAATTATCTCGTGTTTTCGCTTTTATTTTCATTGGTGAGGCAAAAAATTAACTCTTATAACTCAATCCAATTGAGATTTATAGAAACATAGCATTATTCATCCTAAAATTCAATTCCAAGCAAAACAAATATGGGGTGAACTAACAACTTCACTTTTAATTCTATTCACTGTGAATTCTTTTAGTGCCAATCCCAACTCACTAATAATCACATACCAAATCTATCCCGTGGCTAAAAAGAGAGTTGTTTTGCATTCCTCTCAGGCTACAAATAGGGATAATTTTTTTGTCCGAAAACCCAAAACATTCCTTTCTTTTAGGGGAGAGTTGTTTTTCATCCATTTACCAAAAAGTCCCTACTAGGGGTGATAAAAAAAAACCAACGAACCGAAAAAATGGATCGGAATATTCGGTCCACGGTCGGTCCATAATCCCGTTCAATCGATTTCGGTTTTTTCGGGAAAAAAAATTGATTTTGAGTTTGATCTCGGTTTTCACTAAATATATCTGGACCAAACCGAATAATATAATAACTAATCAAACCGAACTAAACCGATTTAGAATGCCGAACCGATCTAAATCGAATTGAATCGAAACATGTAAAAAATTGAACCAATTTTGAAGTGATTCTGAAGTTCCAACTCGAAATCTCCGGAAAAACCAACTGTACAGAACCAATCCGAGTCGATTAGCCAACCCGAAATTCTCGAAAAAACTGACCGGACCAAAGCACCCCAAACCGATTTCGGTTTACCTAAAATTTCATTCGGGATTGGTCATCACTTTTTTCATCCCGAACCAATTGGTTCAGTCAATCATGGCCGAAAAACTGATCGAATTGAACTGATTTCACCCATATTCCTATCTCTCCTTCATTCATTTTTTAAAAAAATTTAAGTGTTTGTGGTACAAAAATAAGTCTCGTATTGTGCAAATTTTTATTTTGGTAAAATATTAAAAATTCACCGTCAACTAAAAATAATATTTAAATATCAACTGCAAGCTCAATTATTAAAAACATATTTTTATTATTTATTTTTTTAAGTGTTTCATGATACATAAATTGAAGCAAAGAAAATATTAGCAATCCAAGAAGAAAAACAAATGTTATTTAGTTTGCAATGTTTTATTATCTTTATTTATTTTTTTAATTTTATTAGTTTTGCATCAAATATTTAAAATTATTAATTCATCTCTTAAATTATCCAAAAATATTCACATTCATTACATGTCTTAATGCACCTAATTTTGAAAACAAAAGTGATTGACACCGTTCATTTGAATTATTTTCAATCATACTTTTTTAATTTTATTCTAAAAAAATACTAAAAATTTACCGTTGACTTCAAAAATTATTTCGGAATTAACCTGAACTCAAAATATTTTGATAAAAGATTGTTGAATTATAATAAGGTATTTTTTATTTATATTTTATTGTTACTTTTTTTTTGTTGATTTATAAAACAAAGTTCAAAATCTCTTAAATCATTTAAAAATATTCATCACATATCCTAATTTGCCAAACTTTATAGAAAAAGTGATCGGCACTGCTCATTTGAACCATTTTCAGTCACGCTTTTTGAATTTTATTCTCGAAAAAATACTAAATATTTACTGTTGACTCAAAATTAATCGTAAACTCAGAATATTTTGATAAAGAATTGTTGAATTATGATAAAGTATTTGTTGATTTATATTTTATTATTATTTATATATTTTTGTTGATTTATAAAACAAAGTTAAAAATCTATTAAATCATCCGAAAATATTTACATTCACCACATATTCTAATGTGTCCAACTTTAGAGAAAAAAGTATCGATACTGTTCATTCGAACCCGTTATAGTCGTGTTTTCCAAATTTTATTATAAAAAAATACTAAAATTCACCATTGACCTAAGCAATTATTTCAGCATTAACCGTGAACTTAAAATATTTTGATCAATAATTTTTGAATTTCAAGATTATTATAAGTTGGTTGATTCTTTTTCCTTTAAAAATGATTTTTCCTCTAAAAAAATAGATTATTTTTCTTAAATTAATTACTTCTGCAAATCTTCAAAGCACAATTAGCATAAATTGAATCACAGGAATGGACAAACCCAACTCTCTTGTCCTTTTTTTTTACGACAAGTTTTCAATCTTAATGCATGCAAGAAAATATCGTTTTTCAATTAACAATTAGCATAAATTAATTATTACGTTATTTTTATCTTTTTCATAACATAAAAATAATTTACGCATCAAATAATTAGCATGTCACGATTTAATGCACAAGGTACACTAGTAAAGTTAATCACATCCAGTAGCTCAAGTGTTTAAGATATATCATGCGAATTGATATGAATCTTGTGTTATAGAAATTTACATGTAAACTCCAAAGGTTCGAACATGTTTTCGATGGTTTGTCATCTTTCGCGTCTCGCTTTATCGGATCTAATATTTAAATTTTTACACAATAAGAAGAATAATATACTCATCTTCAAAATGAAAAGAATAACTATAAATAACTTATTAAAATATATTAGATAAATATTAACTTATAATAATATAATTTTTCTTGATGCTTGGTTTCTCCACAAAGTATAAAAAAAAATAAAAAAAATAAATGTGAAATAATAAAAGGGAGGAGAATGATTTTTATAATTTGGAAGAGAAGAAAAAAGGGAGGAGTGGAGAGTCATAGTTTTAAATTTTCAAAAGAAAGATGGGGCATTTGTTTAAGAAAATCTGATTTTTGTGTTTTGGAAAGGGTGAATAGCAATTTCTGATTAGCAAACGGGACTCAAAGGTTTACCGGTTCATCCGGTCACTCAATACATTTCACTTCTTTCTTCTCTCGGTCGTAGCCTTTGTCTCTTCCCTCCCTTTTCTCTCCTCTTTTTCTCTCTCTCTCTCTCTAAAATATCTACTCTACTCTTCTCTTAAGTAGCGTTTCCTGTTGCTTGATTCTCCCGCCTTGAGTTCCTGTGCTCTCTGTTTCTGAGCGAGGGGTCTCCGATCGTAAAAGGTACGTTGGGTATTCTCCATCTGTTTCTATCTCAGGTACACGCGTTTACTTATCCACACGGAGATATTTATTTGTTTTTGAATTTTGTTTTTTGGGCGATCATTGTGTTCTTTGAGCTGATGGAAGTAACGCCAAATTTGAGTTAGTGAGGTTAATAATACCCACTTCATCGTATTTTATATATTAGACTATGATGCGTATTTAATTTGTACCCTACAAATTTCATTCAATCCGACTGGCCTTTGGTGCCTGGGATACTTTGTTTGCCACAACATTTTCTCGACTTGAAACCATCAGTTCTGTGTTTCTTTTTCCTGTTCCATTTGATTGAGTCAGTTCTTTTTTTATGAGATGCTTCATTTAGCTTCAATATTTTCTGGATTAAATCACTTTAAATCATCAGTTCTATGTTTTTCTAAATGTCATACACACGTCAAATATTTGAGAGGTAAACTGTGCTAGAAAAAAATTACGTCGCAGATTTTGCCTTCTAAGTTGGGGATTTGTTATTTTGAAGGCATTTACCCTTACAATGAAGGCTGCCAAGGGTAAGGGAGCAGCGAACAATGTCTCAAAGGCGGCGTTGAAAGCAGTTGACGACAGGTTAGTTAAGTTTGTGTGAGATTGTGGGGGATATTAGTGGCGGATCCAAGTTTTTTTTTTGTCGGGGTAGTAATTAAGAAGCTTCAATTCTACTAGCCGATTAAAGAAATCTAGGTAAAAAGAGCTCTGTTATATGGATATTGGTCTTTCTACCAAAAACATGCAAATGCATAACATGTTACGATGGCGTTAGATAAGTTTTTACATTTTGCATTGTCGCATAATTATTCCTTTATCAATACCTTTGAATACATCTCTTTCAAAGTTCATTACAAAGCAACCTTTCATTCTGCACTAACATTCTGAGATGGTCCAACCTTTCATTGAGTCACTTTCCAAAATGTTTTTTTGACCACCTTTTACTCTTCAAGTGAATTAAAAGCATGGCCCCAACCAGTTTGAATAGTGACTCTCTCCACAAATTTGATTTACTCATCTGCTACTTGGGTTGGAGACTTGGAGCTCAAAAATCATGTGGGGCTCTAAAAACTACTTAGGAGAAGTGTTTTGAAGACGCATCCATTTTGGGTATTGACTTTGGTCGTGAACTGATTGGCAGCGAATCTTGCGAGTTAGGTGTTCAAACCTGGTAGCCTGGGTGTTCAAGATAGTTGGCGGGGTTTAAACTCATCTGTCATCTATAAATAATTTTGTCCCCAGGGTGTTCATATGCATACCCTCATTCCATGTGCCGCCGCCACTGGTGGTTATACTTGCATCTTTGTGTTGTGTTCGGATCATTTATCTAAAGAGCTTTATGTAGGGAAACAAATTGTGTATCCTAACAAGATAATAAAGTACACAAACTGATGCTTTGTTTGGATTGATTTGGAGTTTAAATCAATGTATTTATTGTTCAAGTTCAATGAATATTTCTCTAGACTTAGTTGTAGGTAGCTTGTGATGCTAGAGCGAAGATGGATTAGACGTAGAAAAGGTATATTTCGTTGGGATCCTTGTATAATATAAGGAATCTAGTTAGTCACTGTCAAATAGTCATTTTAAATCTATCACGATAAAGCTCCATGACTCAATCTTGCAATCTATTTGTAAATTATCAAAGAAGAATTGCGTTATTCTCACTGAATGAAAAAAATAATTACTTCATGTGAATTCCACATTTATCTAAACGGGCTCCAAAATTTGTTTCTTTCAGTTTTCTATCATTTTTTTCCCATGGCAAGTCCCACCTCAAATCCATGATCCAATAGCCTTAACCTGAGTCTCAGTGATGGATTTGGGAAGGGAATAATGGAAGTAAAAGGAAAAGATAAGAATATAATGAAGGGAAGAACTAATTTCCTTTCGATATTTTTTTTGGTAAACTCTGATCCAAACACAGTCATATGGGGTACCTGGGTGTTACGTTACCATGACTGACTCTGTCTCACTTTATGAACTTGGCTGGTAGGTTCGAATTACAATCTCTTTTTTTGATCTGTTAAAACATCTAATTCGTTGTGTTCAATGGTGGATACAGTGGTAACGGGGATGTTATAATGATGGATGATATTATCTCTTCTTTACAGAAAGGTGGGGAAGAGAAAGGCTGCCACTATGTCAGATAAGGGTGGCAAAAGACAGGTGAAGAAAGGAAAATTGGCCAAAAAAGACCCCAACAAGCCTAAGAGGCCTCCCAGTGCCTTCTTTGTATTCCTGTATGTATTGAACTATTGATCTTGATCCTGCACTATGATCTATATGTTTTCTTCCTGTGTTTTCCTATTTATAAAAGATGGAGAAACTATGGTATTGTAGGATATGAAAGTCTTAGTTATGAGGGTTTGTGATAGTGTTATTATCGTTTGTCGTATGGTTCTCAAAGGGTGTGCCATATACTCCTTTTTGAGGCTGCCTATAGTAGGTGTTCTCATCGGGATACTCGTTGATTTTGTTGCTCATGATGTTACAGGGAGGAGTTCAGAAAAACCTTCAAGAAAGAACATCCTCATGTAAAAGCTGTCTCAGCTGTATGTTGTTCTTCGGTTTAGCTTCAATTTTCAATCTCTGCTGTATGATTGGAACATGTTGATTTCTGGGATTATGAAATTGATTTGATAATATCATCCTCCCCTTGTAGGTTGGAAAAGCTGGCGGGGACAAGTGGAAATCTATGTCTGCAGCTGTAAGTACTCTAAAGCATTGAGAAACGCAGCTAGAACCTCCTGGACATATAACTACAACTAGGCACTGCTGAACTCCCAGATGTCTTCTTTGTTCCAATACTATAACAGATTATGTTTGTAAAAAGCAGCAAATTTGGTGCTGCTTCTGCCTTATTTTATTTGCCATCCATAATACGAACTGCAGACGTTATGTGTAACTACAAGAGTTACATCACTTTCGGGGGGTTTCTGCATTACACTTACACTTGCGCAAATTCCCTCACATGGGGTGTGTGGAACTCACCACCATGTATATAGCCCCCACAGCCAATGTGAGAGTTTGCAAAATATGCATGTTTGTGGCAAAATTGTTAGGCATTCACATTTAAGTTCTGGGGCTTCTTTTTTTTACTTAGCTTTTGTCAGTATTAAGCTGCAAATGCAGTTCAAGTCCTTTTGAATACATACTACAATTTATATGTGGTGTTACTTTTATTGTGTGCTCTAATTTGGGTTGGGCAGGAAAAAGCTCCATACGAAGCCACAGCTGCGAAAAAGAAGTCTGAGTATGAGAAGCTTATGAATGCTTACAACAAGAAGCAGGTGAAAACACTTTTCTGTCTATATGCTGATGATTTCATTGCTATAATGTCAAAAGTTATTCATTCACCTGTTCATTCCGTTAATTTCTCTGTTTTTCTACACTGCCAGGAAAGCATGGCTGATGAGGAGGAGGAATCTGAGAGAGAGAAATCTGACACGAACAATGATGCCGAGGAAAGTGTGGAGGTAGTTAAGTCATCAAGTTATAGAATTGCCCTATTACGATTTACAAAGCAGCACTAGGTTGAAACTATAAATGGACACTAGTCTTTGTAACTAACCATTTCCTTGCCCTTTTACTATTGTGATTTCATTGCCAGTTAAAAACTAAATGGCTCTATTTTTTTGGGTTGTAGGAAGATGAGGACGATGACGACGACGACTGAAATTGTATGTTTCATACTCGTATGATACTTGATAGTTATTTCCAAATGATTCAACATGGATACATATGTGCCGTGGGCACTGTTATACCATCACTTTTGTTAGCTTGTATGTGCAGCATGAGCGTGTTCTAGGTACGCTTTTTAAGTTCTCACAGAATAATCCCACAAATTCTGTAAGAGTTTACAAATGAATATGTATATATGTCGTGTATGAGAGATGGCGTCTTGGGTCACTTGGAGTTCTGCAGCTTGTTCTTAGCAAGAAGAAGCTAATCTTTGTCTGTCACTCTCTTTTCAACATTTGGGACAGATGGTATTCACACTCCCAACTGTCTAAGAAAAGGGCAAACAGTAGAGTGCAAGCAACAAAAGAGTCAAATGGAGCACCGAAAATGTTTGCAGAATCTTAGTGCCGTTTGGAGATTAATTTAAGTAGGAACACAAAATGAGAGGGGAGGAAAAGAAGAGTTAAAAGAACAGACATTGGTTGCTTGTCGGTGCTTATACTTTGAGCTAACAACGAAGCTCCATCCCATCAAGGACAATAGTATCCCCAACAAACAAACTGACTTTAAATGATCGGTTACAAGACAATGGCCGAGTCATTCAATGAAATGGAATAAAAAACTGGGCATCATTTGTGTGATTGAGATGCTTACAACGGGAGGAACATTACGGCAGTTCGATGGTTGTTGGGGGGCTTCTGCCAAATTGGCTTGGCTTTTTGGAATCAAGTTAGTCAAAGGTCTGGCTTTTTGGAATCAAGTAGCCAAAGACCAGGAGCTCAATTAAAATTATCTACACTTGTCCCTCACCCATTTGCCAAGAAAACCGAGACACAAACTTCAGCAAATCGGTACGTGCATGCAGAGAGTGTGAGTGACATTGAGAGATCAACCCAATGCTCATGATTGAAATTTTTCAGGTACTATCAATTCTTATAAGGTTAGTCCACACAAGACTTTAATCTAATTTTAATTGAGCTCTCTGCTAATAGACAGTATGATTAGTCATCTAGAAATTAGTTAAGATGCACGTAAACTGATCCGGATATTCTGAATTATAAAAAAAAAAAACTATCACAACTTATAAGACTAACTACAATATTTCAACATCCACCGGGGCTTACAATTGTAGTCCAGAAAATTACAAAATGAGAAATAATCACTGAAAACTACTCTGCAGAAATTCTCTGCTTGCATAAATGGCACAACCAGAGTGAAAGGAACATGAATTCCTGGTAGCCCAAAGAAGTCCAGCTCTGGTGCATTTGTTTTCGGCAGAACATCATTTCCCAAAAAAGATAGATATTCTGCATTGGGCTTGATCTCTCGGGAAAAAATGTAGGCAGTAAAAAAATCTACCAGTACAAACCTAGTCATTGGAAGGAGTATTGCTGCTTGTTTGTTTCTTGCGATTGTCCTCCACAATTCTTTGCAACTCCTCCTCACCAGCTGCTATTATATTTTTAACGGTGTCAAATGTGCCAAGCCTAATGCTGCAAATATTGGAGAAAAAAAGGTTAATAAAGAATCAGGATAAGCAAACAAAGACTGACCGAGGAAAAGACGACTAGATGAAACTCTTTAGGGTCCAAGTCAACTCAGTAGTGGGTATCAGTATATAATATACAATTTTTTTTTCAGCTGGGTGTAAAAATATGCAAGTTAAAGCACAATAGAAATTATCTTCCTCGGCATTTGTGGTACAACGGCAGAAATCCATCCTTGGGAATAATGGCATCACTGTATAATAAAAAGAACTCAAAACACCATTGTTGTCACTCATGACAAAGAATCCTCCACTCAATAGAGGGCATTTTGAGGTGAACACCCTGACTCTGGTAGAATAAGCTCGTATTCCTTTCCTGGTAGCCCTTTCTTAGGGGCAACTAACTGAAAATAACATCATGAAACAGCTAACTACTAAAGAATTGAGATGGAAATCTGGAACTCATTTAATTAAAAACTACAGAATTTTTTACAACAGAATGCTAAGTGATAAACAGCAGAGCGATTGCTACAGAAACCTGCTGTTTGGTAGATTCTTCATTGCATTAGGAACAAAACCCCTGTACAATCCAATTAAACCATCACGTGCCACTATACCTGCATCAGCAAGATCAACGCATAAATTTTGCAATCAGCCAATCTTACCTAGGAGTTCAGAAACTCAACTGTCCTATCTATTATGACAGATGAATTGATGCTTCGTCGTAAAGACTAAAAACCTTAACTTGAATTGTCCTCCTCCTCAAAGATTTAGAAGAAAAGTAAGCTGATACGTTTTGGTTATTAACAGTAGCTAACTGATTGGAATATACGTGCATACAAGTATCTCCTTTATGATTGATTTGCTTTTTCATGCATGACATACTAGTGTCTATATCGTCAAATATGTTGCCTAGACATATCCCACAATAACCACAGTTACAGGACTCAACTAAAATCAATAATGAAGTCCTTGTAACAAGAGAGTATGATTTGCAAGCCTGGAAAAACGATTATTGTTTTGAGTCTTCAGCAAAGTATAGTAAGTTCTACTTTCAAGAGACTGCTAATACACATCTAATACTCAATGAAATAAATAGATGGAATAGTAGCCACGGGACAGTAAAGTATTAGAATGAAGCGCCAAGTGGGAGATTTATATCGTAGTAGAAGAACAAGGCAATTGATTTCCTTAGAACAAATCTGGTAGTAGAGACATGATAAACAACGGCAATGTTCTAAAAATCGCTAGACGCTAGTTGGGCAGTGGAGGACCTTCTAGCGCCTAGACCTAGTAATCAGGAATTAATCGATTTTTTCTTTTTTTAATAAATATTCCTACAAAGTCAAAGATGCCAAATTAAGGGAAGAAAATAAGTCACACGTCACACATCACACATAAAATCTCAAACAATATTAGGGTGTATTCGGTTGAGTGTTTCTGAAACTATTTTTGAAAAAAAAAACTCTGAGATGTTATTTGGTATAAGTGTTTTAGAAAAAATTTGGGAGTTAAATTTTTTCGGCATTTTCGAGGTGTGTGTGTCTCTCTCTTTTTTTATTGAGAGATGAAGTTATTTGGGAAAAAAGTAAAAATATTTGAAATTTTTTTCCAGAAACTTATTTGGAAAAAAATTTCTCAAACAAGCAAACAAACACACCCTTAATCTTCTCCTCTTCCTCTCCATATCCCTCTAGACTTGATCCCCATTGGACTCAAAGTCAAAATCTTCATTTTTTTTCTATTGTCACCTTCCGACTCAAAATCTTCTTTATGTAGCTCTCGTACTTCAATATTTCTAGCACTTCTTCTAGATTGATAGGTTTCATCCGATCTCATAGCTTCTCCAACAACCTCCTATGTAAGTCTTGAACCGGGTTCAACTTTTTCATCACCACCGTCAACAATCCATCCTTGTGCATGTGTTCCTTTGATGTATCGGGAGGGGGGGAAGTGGGCAAGTGAGATCACCGGAAGTCGAGGAAACTGAAGTCACCGGAAGTCGATGAAACTGTAGTCGCTGGAAGATGAACCATAAGTTCTATAACTATTGCTGTACCTTTTTTAATAACCCTACGTAAACAACTATGTCATTTTTTTAGGTTAATTTTACTTTTCTCATTGGCCAACTAATCGGCCGGTCCAATTAGTCGGCAATTAGCTGATTAGTCGGCGCCTAGTCCCTGCCTAAGTGACCAACCGATTTCTCTGGAGATTTGGGGGTAATCGCGTCGGTTGGAAGCCGACTACCTACTAATCGCCGATTAGTCCAATTTTAGAGAGTAAAATTTCCTCCAATAAAGTAACCTAAGTCATTAAGGGATGGTAGGGCTTAGGGGGTAACTTCATAATTATCTACTAACAGCAAGATGGAAAAGAATAATTGGACAATTTCTGATGTTAGTTTCTTATCTAGCTTGTAACCAGGTGGGGGCAGGCAATCTTGAAGCCCGTAGCCTAAGATGGGTCCAGTCTCTCAAGATATGCACCATATAACCTATTATGTCCCATTCCAAGTTTGAGAATAAAAGGCTTATTTTCTAAAGACAGGTGAATGAAATGCTTACAAACCATTAAGCACCCATATGCCCAGCTGGTTGCTGTATCTTGTCCGCGGGGAACATGCTGGGAGTAGGTGACGTCCCCATTTATTTTTATTCATTCTAAGCAGGGAAAACACTGGGAACACAGGTCTCAAGTTTGACACAGGAGGGAACACGATAGAAGTCAAAATTTACAATCTCGAAGACTTAACTCGGGGTTAAATTATGATACTTAGAAATGTACGGTAAAAATTACAAATAAAAGATTTTAACCTGATAAAAGCCTTGCTCAATTTATAACATTTGAAAAGTAAAGGCAAGAATGGTAAAGTAGAATATGGATGTAATTGTTTCTAGCTATAAGATTCATAAAACGTAGACTAACAACCACATAAATATGAAAATACCCAACATGTTTATTGTCGTGTCCCCCCCGCTGTGTATGTGTCCTCTTTTTTTGGAATTGCCTTGTTTTGTATCTGTGCTGTATGACTTTTTCGGAGATGCTATATTTGAAACCGACCCAGCTCTATGATGATGCAAGTATGAAACCTAGTTTGTGGTCGCTTCTGTTGGCAAATGAAAGCATTTACCTGGAAGAGCATCCAAAAATGTCTTGTAAGGTGTACCCTTCATTTGCATTTGCCTTCTTACTGTATCCAAAGGATAGCACATAAGTGTGGAGAGAGTAGCTGATACCATAGCTGTTACTAGAGATGTTTCAGTCCTCTTTTGGTACTTCTCAGGCAAAGACTTCTTCAACCTAAGAGATAGATAGATCCAAGCTCAAGTTCAAATATTATTTGGCTCCCTTAAGAAGCGGCAGAAAATGTATTGCTGAAAGAGTAAGCTCACAAGTCAAAAATGCAAAAGTTCATAGCGATATAAGGTGCTATTCCAATAAGAGAAGGTCCAAGACCATTATAGAATGACGCAACTCCTTCCTCTCTTAGCATGTTTAAGGCAACCTGAAATCATTCCAATAAAACATCTAACAGAGAGATCTTCCTGCCACAAACATAGCGACAAAACAAAGTGGGTCAATCTTACCTCGGACATTGTTTTACACCCAGGCTCAACGGCCAACCTTAACCTTAAGACATCTAGAGGGTATGTTACCTACAAAGAAAAGACTCAAGGATAAAGACCTAATCTGTGAAGATATAGACGTAGAATACACAAGATCTAATGCAGATAATCACCGATCATAAGCGATGTCATTTGCTATATTACTCACAAAAGTTGAAGTCATGCCAGCACAAGCACCAGCAGCGAGTCTTCCGATAACAGAGAGCTCACCATCTTTCCCACTAAAAAATTTCTAGAAATTCAAAAGGGAGAGTACTAGTAAAAACTTTTCCGGAAAATGAAAATCATGTATACATCTTAGCCAGAAAGACTCAAAACACCTTTGCTAACCTTATAGGTGTCATAAGCAAACAGCTGGACTGCACTATAGGGTATGACGCGTATGACCTGAAATTGGAAAGCAAACGTTTGGTAAGTAGAACTAACAAAAACCTTATCCAAAGTTTGGCGACAACACATTTTAGTATTAGGAAAATGCATATCCATTGTTAAAGCAAAGGATGCAAAGGACCTGAGGAAGATTTCCTTTCCAGTACCCTTTAACCCCTTCTTGCTTCCCTATCAATGCAAAAGCCTGTATTTCATGTCCAGACAGGCACCATTACTAAATATAAAGAAGTTAACTATAAAGAAGTTAACGTATAGGAGAAGACAAGGATGGCTCTAGATCACCCAGGTACATCAATCAAATGAGTTACTTAACTGGACAGTTATGGCAGTAATCCAATCCAGTAGATATAAAGCAATGACAGATAAACATGTAGTTTGATTAGGCTAACAAGAGCTAGAACAAATTCTTTACTAAAAGCGCAATACTTGTGAAGCAGCGCTCCCTCCCACACAGGTGGCTAGTCATATTTGCTTCCCCAAACCTCAACTATCACGTGGATTTGTCATTCTACCACTTATGTAGCAGAGAACGAATCTAAAATATTCCCCCCTACTTACTACTGTCTGAAAACGAGACAGAAGCCCATGCATTGCAACAAGAGAATTTATATTCTAAACTGACCTTATCTTTGTGGCCTTAACCCATAAAACAAGTGGAAGTAAAATATAGAGATGGACCTAGTAGGAACAGTCTAAGTATGTTTTTCCACTTTTTCCAAATAGCAGACCAGTTGATCTTTATCGTCCCAAATGAATCATCATGGGTTCATGGAATACAAAAAGAAGACAATTTATGCAAACAAGCATCTTCAATGAAGATCCACGGTATCAACCTTCTTTATCGAGGATAATGGGAATCACAGAGTACAAAAGGAAAAGAGGTACCCTAATATGCTAATGGAATCCCAAAGGTAATAGGCTAGCTGTCATCAAGAGCCAATAAGAAGCACATTTGGGGTATATTTTAGCAATGGAACAAGCATATAAGGAAATAACAGCAGAGGATTTGGGACTAAAAGAGGGACAGCACACTAACTGCTTCCAGAAATTAATGGTGGCAGCTTTCTTAAACGTTTGGTACATGCTAATTTTAAGTCTAAATCTTGTTCCATCCAATCAATTAAATTGCCTTCCCACACTTGAAAACAAAAGAAAGAGGAACATGCATGAGAGCCTAACTTGGGAAAAGGTAATGTCATAAAGTCCTCAATAGTAATGGAAAACTGTATTACAGTCCTCATAAATGCCCAAGGTACGCGCACTCAGTCACTTGTGGAGCAATTACCGAAACCGAAACCAATAAGTGGTAAGTGTAACCATTACATACCTCAATGAACCCAATTGCTTTCTTAGCACCTTCTTGTCCAGCTCGTAATCCATGAGTCTGCAAACAGATCAGATTAATTAAGATTATGGAGACAAGACCCCAACCAAAGTAGCAAATAACTGTTCATAACACAAGCTTCTCTCTCCAACAAAACAATAAAAGACCAGAAATTTTCTCTATACTGCCCAGTACCCAAACACGTGCATTTAACTCTACACTCTTAACTGTTAATATTAAGGAGCCAAAAGCCCAATCAAAGTAGACGTATTCTCTTGATAAGACAAGCTTCTCTCCAGCAAAAAAGAAAAAAAACAGTGGGATTCTCTGCATTACCCATCGTCCAAACACATGCATTTCAGTCAAATCTGAAGGTTGTGAATTTCAAAAGTGTTGAACACAATTTTTATTTCAAGAAAAAACATGCAACCAATACTCGGTACAAGCAAGCTCGCTAGTTAAGTAAATTGCTAGTTCTCTCAATACGCGGGATGAGCAAGACCCCATTCAATAGATGCTAGTATACAACTTTTCCCAGACTGCAAACAATAGTTACATGCACTTAACTCTCTATTACTGGATGATTGTGAGGAGAAGATTGGGCAGTGGTGAACCCAACCTTTGGCAAAAGTAGTCAATCTTATCTCGAAACAACCCCCCTCAAAGTTAATGTGTCAAATGTCTCTAAAGCAACAGATCCGAGGCAAACAATACCGAGTCATAAGTACTGTGGATCAATGGACGCACAATCCCAGTGGACTTCCCTAGTGAATGAAATAGGTTCATATAAGAACACCAACACGAAACAAAAAAAAAAACGCAGTAGCTACAAAACAAAATTTCAAAATTTTAAAACTCCACGGTGTATTAAATAAAAGCGCAACCCTGACTGAGAATCTGGGGAATGGGAATGAAAAATAGAATAACTGAGGGCTTAAACACACAAGAAAACTAGATTTAGGTGGTCCACCCAATTTGAGACAGATATACTGCCATTACAAGTGTTTCATTAGAATCATAAAGAATACCAGATATATCCGAGTTGCATCACACTAGCGCATATATAGCTAGACAGCCCTACGCTACAGAACATATAGCCTGGTTACAAGTCAGTTGGATTCACGACGTCCGAGGCTAAAATGAAAAGTACCGTCAAGCTCCCAACTCCAACAAAGTCCAAAAATAACAAGGAAAACCCTAGAATACAAAGAGACGAAATGAGGCAAACGATTGAAAACCTAATTACGAAGTTCAAGCTAAATGTTAAAGAATAGAAAGACAAAAAGTCCACGGCAAAAGCGTTACAACATCACCTGCATAAGAAGCTTCATACGGTCAAGAGGCGCTGTGACGGTTTTAGCGGCGGCTCCGGCAATCGCACCAGCGGCGAAGAGCGCGGCATCCCGGGGCACCAACGCGGCCAAAGCCAGCGGGTGCTTCAACAGCTGCGCCGTCGTTGGCGCGAAGTCTCTCTCCTCTCTCTTCTCCACCTCCATTGAAACGCAGGCGAAACCTCCTCCACTGCTGAGCCACCTCCTTCGCCATACTTGTTGGGCGTATGTTGGTTCGACGAAATTACTGTGAGAAGAATGCTCGAGATCAGGAATGTCACGGAAAACTAGGGCGGTAGCGTGGGGAGGAAATTTGCGGTGTTGGATTCGAAGAGAGGGAAGCTCCATGGCTTCTTCCTCTGTGGAGTTGGTGGGGATGAAGATAAGGCGACGATGCGAAGTAGTTGGCGAGGGAGGGAGTTATTTCGTGTTCGGTGCTTTCATTCGCTCTGATTCTGTTTTTGTATACACGAGCGCAGTGTGCGTGCAGTCTGAGGTTGTTTGTAGTGCAAAACAGTAAGAATAAAGAATACAACGCGGAGACCAATGCTACAATGTGCTACAATGTGCTACAACGAATATATTTTAAGCAAAAATATGTACACACATTACTTTTACACATTATTTTTGCACACTACTTAAAATTACGTTATTTTGTATTGAGAAAAAATTATATTTGTTTTTTACCCATATCGACGTAGTTTTAAATGATGTGTAAAAATGATGTGCAAAAGTGATGTGTATGTAGCACGATTGTATTTTAAGAATCATATTTCGAACACTTCCTTAAACGCATCATATTTGGAATACTTCATTATGCACCGATTGCATCCACATGAATATGAGCCTACGGCATTTTGCATCTATTTGACCCAACTCAACTTGAAAATGAACTAGACCGAATACGTCTTGGATCAGTTGATACCAAGCTAGCGGTTTAAAGAATTCATTCGACGTGCCTCAAACTCGATTGGGCGTTTGAGTACTGTCTAGACTGAGTCTCTTCATACGGTCAGTATTATTGAGCTTCATGGAGTTATCCTCAAGGGACACCGCTCAATTGTGCTACCTTGAGCGTGGGGCTCGACATAGGATGAGCGAGACTTGCTTCTCAGGATGCAAGTAGTTACTAGTGGGACCGTGAGAGATGTTGCTGTTGCCAAACATGGCAGAGTAACGTTTGATCCACGCATGTTACACTCCGAATTTTGGGCACGTTAATAAAAAGAATAAAGTAACCAAAATACTATCATTATATTGAAATACAAGTTTAATACAGGAGATAGTCAAAATACATTTCAAATGTGACTGCTTACATCTAAAAAGACTTTTAAAAGTAAAGTTAGAGCAGTCTAAATTAGTCTAAGTGATTCACAACTCCACCTTGTCTTCTGCGGGATAAACGTCATCGTACAATGTATAATCCGGTCCGGCTCCATCGTCGTCGGTACCTGGTTATGAAACACCAGGGACAGGAGGAAGTTGCGCTATGAGTTTTGACACTCAATAAGTTACCTTATCCTTAAGTTTCATTTTAAATATTTTAGTATAATAACATGATATGTAATGTACAAGAGTATGAAAATATTCAAGGTCTAATCATGCGATAAAATAAGTGCAGAAATAGTAAGTACATGCTTTAAATTGAAATAGCACAATTGAAATCATCAAAATAATAATTATAGTGAATATCAGTTCCAAACGTTCCATGAGTACTTGACTCTAATCAAATATTCTAAAGTATAACCACGTCATATAATTCTATCAATTGTTCTAAGAATGACCTCATCATTATAATTCGAATAGGCTTTTCTAAATCAATGATCTCGTCATATATTCTAAATCAACATTTCTAAATCAATAGCTTTGAAATATGGTGCTTCCGAACGATAACGATCCCGACCACCCGACCAACTGATCCTTCCCAACCGCTAGGCTCCCGATCATCATGTTCCCAATCAATATGCTCTCTATAACATTATATTCTTTCGCTACCGTGTCGGACAATATAAGTTTAAAGTTTATACTAGAAGATCATTATACTAAAAAGAGCACGATAGGACTAGATATAACTTCGGCTTAAACATAATTTGGATAAACGCATGACACGGCTAAATTACAGCGCTTGGGTGGTACAAAAGTTTCGGTCTATCACACATTTTGGTTAAAGTCAAAGCTCGGCTCATGTCGCATCACGGCTAAAGGAAACCATAAATATTTTCACGGAGAATATATCCACAACCACTAATCGTATATCATTATCAATGTATTAAATATTCGGTTATCAATGGGACACCCTGAGTACCAATAATAAATCATCGTAAAAAAGTCAGAGCATATAATTTTGTAACATTGATCAATCTATCATCATGCTCAATTATAAAATAGGTATTTGAAATACAGTAATTCAAATAAGTAAAACATGCGATGAAATTGAGACGAAATAGTAGGAATATGACATAAATTAATTTTAGAAACTAGTCTATTTTTATGGTCACGCGTAGGTTAAGTGTACCCTAATGTATTCTAAATCATTTATAGTCTAACGGAACCTAGATTATTTAAATTAAATGACAACCTAGTGTGAGTATCTTTATTTATGGCATGTACATATTTTGTCTAAATTAAGGTCTGAATGATCAGAGTGAGTTCATGATATCGTTTAACTAATAACTATCATATTAAGATTATATAATCAAGATACTGACATTTAAATAATTGAAATGTAATTACATAACAATAAGATTGATATATATAATAAATAAATATTTATTTAATTTATTCTAAAAAATTGTTTAATAATATAATATAAGACAAGTATATTTTTGTGCGAGTTAAAATTGTAATATGATTTTTCAAAAAGAATGACAACATATGTTTTCGTAAAATTAATTTAATTGATAATTGATAATTGATAATAATAATAATAATAGTTTAATTCTTATGTAAACTATAAAAAATTTAATTATAATAAAAATAAATTCTTTAAATTATAATATAATATTAATAAGGGCACAATATGTAAATCATAGAAATATTAGGTAAAATTGAATATATCAAAAGCAAATCTAATTCCAGTCAAAATCCTATTA